>BQNB010026110.1:0-58937 GCA_026074375.1 Tanacetum coccineum
AGGACTATTATGGACAAATGGACTCTAATATATGGATGATATATAACATATATGAAATATAAGACATATGGTGGGTTACAAAATGGAAGAGTATGAAAACAAAGATTAAAAATGGACTTAAGAGAATCACCACAACATTCTGTCAAAATCCGAATTATTACCTATTTATTTTATATTTTTATAAGATAAAACAATTCACGATGATTCCGAAAAGGTAAAAAACTTGTCAAACGGATTAATAACGAAAACGTTACGTTAAAAACGAGTTATACGCTAATTAAAAGGATTTTATAAAATAACTTTTATAAAATTTATATCAAACAGCAAGTTTGATATTCTTATTAACTAAAACACATTTTTAGGATTCAAAAATGATAAGAATCACAATTTTTCGATTTATAACGAAGAAGTTATGAATTTCGTGGGTTTTTGGTAATTAAAAGTTTATAAAAATAATTTTATAAACTATAAACAGTAAAAACACTATTCATGACAGAAAGTTATATTTTTGTAAACCTCATAAAATTATAGAACTTTCAATTACGAGATCGTGCTCGAAAGAATCGTTAAAAACGGAGCTATAACGAATAAAATACGACATTTACGGGTTTTACGACAACAAATACGATTTAAATAAAACTCATGTCTGGTGTGAATAGTAAAAGTTACTGTTCATCAGAGGATCAAAATTTCAAAAATGTCAATTGGACACAAGTTTTTGGGGTGAAAAACATGCAATGCTTTACAATTGGACACAAGTGGTTAAGTTTCATGTTATGATTACGTGTTGCCTAAGTAGCGATAACCCATATCTGAGCCCATTATCATGAACTGTCAATTGCGGGATTGTGAGCGCGAATGTTATTAATAGATCTATTGGGTTTGACAACCCCGTTCGGGTGATTAGCTATCACTGGACAAACGAACGTATACCATGTCGAATATAGGATGTTGCGGGTTAGAACATCACCACGGGCAATGTAGGCCATTAATTTGGTATTCATACACATCAAGCTTCAGTGTCATGAGCTTAGAGCAACGTAATTACATTTATATGATGTCTGCATCTGTTGCATTATCATACACTTTTAGTACTTATACGACCTATATTGGATTAGGTTGCCTTCGGATTCCTTCGTGACGCATTTTTCTATTGTGAATACTTGTTGATTACCATTCACTCGAGGTGAGTTCATAGCCCCCTTTTCCTACAATTGTTTTACAAAATCTACGGGGTGAATTACATTGCTTGTTTTACTATTGGACACAAGTGTTTTTCAAAGTGTATGCTATCCAGATTACTGCCTGATTATTAATGCCTAAGTTACCTTATTGCCGTGAAGTCCCTATTTATCATGAACCGTTAATTGCTATTGTAGTAAGCGCGAGTGTTGTGGATAGATCTATCGGGACTGACAATCCCCACATTTCCTTGGGTCACTAGTTTGATCAAGGTGCATTTAACATTGAGAGGTGTTAGGTTGTTGGCAAGCATCCTATATTCTGATTGGGGCACAAATCTAGTTAAGGCTTCGGGGTCATGAGCTTAGTGCAATAATAAACATTTTGGACTACTGAATGTGTTTCAGAGTCTACTATTACTTCGATCTTGTGGTCCACCCTTTTTATCGATAAACCTATGATTTCACTCAACCTTTGTGTTGACTTTTAGCATGTAATTTCAGGTCCTAGGGTATGAAGATTGGACGGGAGCCGTGGCGGATATCAATGAAGACGGATTCTGTGTTTTATCTAAAGTCTATGCAACTTTTATTATCTTTAAAAACTCAAGTCATCTTTTGGGTATTATGAAACTTTTGTTTAATTAAGAATGTTTATGACTTTTAAAACTTATGGGACCTAATGTATGAACTCTGATATTTTGCTATGGCATCGAATGAAATCTTATCTTAAAACGTCCATTTAAGGTCGTTTCCTATATCTTGATTGTTGTACTTTGACGTAGCACCCCAAATGTTACCATTCCGCTGCTACCTGATTTTGGGGGTGTTACAGAGATGTGTATCCTTGCCAAGCTTATGATAGAATACTCGTCATGACCGAGCAATTGAGCGATCTAGTTACATGTTACCACATAGATTAGTTGAGTGATTTGAGTGTTTTTATCTTCTTATTTTGTGAGGTGTTTGGTTGTGTACTTGTAATAGATCGAATAAGTGCTTTAACGGAAAATATCCTTAAGGGATACATTTTTATATGGACATCTACGCCGATGAGGAGGATGAGGAGATGAAGATGGATTTGAGGTTGACGAGGAGGCGAAGGAGAGCACCCAGCTCCCTGCTCTACCCTGTAGTGTTGCTTTACCAGCTACTGCCACCTGCTGCCAGAGGAACTGAACCGTTTTGAGACTGATGGAGTCCCAGCGGCCACACACCACCTCACCCTGCATATCGTATGACACTAGGATTACAACTCCTAGAGCCATTACATGTACCAGCATGGGGCTGATTCCGCCGTGTTTGCCAACTGCTTGCTATATCTTCCCCACCAGCATCACCACTTCTGCCCATGGTCTTCATCACCACACTCAGATTCCTGTTCCCACTATCACCACCCCTCACCTGTATTAACAACACCACCTCCAGTCCCTATCGTTTCGTTGGGCTATCCCCCACCCGAAGCACACGATCGGATGAGAGCTGAGGACTTGCAGCTACTCTCATCTCTAACATTACTACCAACCCTTCTTACTCTCCCCCACCAGACAAGATGCACCACCACCCATGCCCACATCAGCTCCTACTTCATTTCCACCATTTGTGTTAACCCTCTTCCAGTCATAGAGAGATAGTACCCGAGGTTAACCTACCCACTCGAAGAGGTTAGGTATAGCTATTGGTCCCGGATACGAGGTAGGAGAGAGCTCCGCCACTGCTGCTGCTAGACCAGCTGGAGGTCTTATGGCAGATTACGGCTTTGTTGCTACTATGGATAGGGATATCAGGCGTGACCCAGAGAGATATGTTGGATATGGGATCACGGATTCATGGGATGAGATTGTTGAGACCCTACAGGGAGCTCCAGTTAGTACTGACACAGAGTTGGGTGCACACGTGAGAGAGTTTGAGTCTATGGTTAGGCGAGACACAGATGAGATCTACACGATTAGATGATGAGCAGGGTCAGAGACATCTGTTGCCGGTCAGGTCAAGTAAATTGTTATTAAGAAAGACGTGCACATGCACATACACGACTTTTGATGGAGACTGAGGCTAGGATGTCTAGAGAGGCTTGGGGACGATCTATGGATGCGAGTGATCTTGCGCGTGCAGAGGTTATGTCACTACGCACCATAGTTCATGCACAGATGTCAGAGATCACAGAGTTTACAGTGGAGACAGATCGTATTAGACGGGAGAACGATTTTAGATTGCTAAGACAGACCTCAGAGGCATGAGGAGATGAATAGTTGAGGGCTGCTGATCGTACTCGACAGCAACAAATTATTCAAACATTGACTGTTATGCAGACACTACAGAGAGAGATGATTCCACTTCAGGGACTGGTCACCACACTGCAGGGGCAGGTGACAGCCTTACAGGGATAGGTGATGGCATTACAGGGGCAGGTTACTACATTACAGGGACAGCAGGGACCCGCTGGGGGTCCTGCACAGCTAGAGCACCAAAGAGCTGGTAGCAGCTCTTAGATTAGACATGTTCTGGCAAGTGATTTTGTAATATTGCGCTACTAGTGTTAAGTGGTTTTAATCCGGCTATTAAGGCTTAGGTTTATATGTTTTCTTTTTGGGTTGTAACTAAAACATTATTATCATTTTTGTAGCAGAACCAATCATGTAGGTTTTCCATTTATATATGGAATGGTGGTATAATGTCAAATGTTTATAATCGAATTTGAGATGAGAATGAATGTCAGATTTTGGTGTAAGGATCATTGTTTAATTACAATTCAAATGAACATTTCAACTGTGAGATGTGGATTCCTCACTTTAGTAATCAAGGATATCGTCCATGTCATGGTTATGATTTTATGAAATCTAACGGATATTGTATTTTCTTATGATTGAAGAAAATGGCACCAAAACGAGCCACAAGGTCAACACCGGTCACAACAACACCAGCCCCAACAACAACCACAACCACTACGGTCACAAATGCCCAACTCCAAGCTATGATTGACCAAGGTGTCAGTGCCACTTTGCCTTACATAGACGCAACCAGGAATGGCCCAATTGACATCCATATTCAGGAACGGGTGTCAGGGGATCTGAACGCGTTGCTCGAGAGTGCACTTACTAGGATTTCATGAAGTGTAAACCTCTGTATTTCAAGGGCACTGAGGGAGTGGTGGAGTTAACCCAGTGGTTTGAAAGAATGGAGACTGTCTTCCGAATAAGCAACTGCTCGGTGGAAAACCAGATCAAATTTTCTACTTGTACTCTTTTAGCAGGTGCTCTAACATGGTGGAATTCCCATGTTATGACTGTTACTTATGATGTTGCATATTCAATGACTTGGGTCGATCTGAGGAAGAAGATGACTGACAAGTATTGTCCACGAAACGAAATGAAGAAGCTGGAGGCTGAATTATGGAACTTAAAAGTGATAGGTACTGATGTGGTCAAGTACCACCAACGTTTTCAAGAACTAGCACTTCTGTGTGTGAGAATGTTCCCTGAGGAGTCAGACAAAATTGAAAAGTAAATCGGTGGATTGCCCGAACATGATCCCTTGAAACAATCGAGCTTCAAAGCCAAAGACCATGCAAGAGGCTATTGAAATGGCCACTGAACAGATGGACAAAAGAGTCAGTACCATTGCAGAAAGACAAGCTGAAAACAAGAGGAAGTTTGAAAACACTTCCCGAAACAATCAAAATCAACAACAACAACAAAATAAGAGGCAGAACACCGGCAGGGCATACACTGCTGGATCGGGTGATAAGAAACAATATGGGGAATCAGACCCCTATGTTCAAAATTCAATTACCACCATGACGTCTGTGTCCCAAAGTGTTAAAAATGCAACAATATTTCCACCATCGCCCATACTTAGGGGTATGGGAAGATGACCAACAACATTAACAACCAAAGGGCACCGGATCGGGTTCAAAAACAAACCTATGAATTTCACTCAACCTTTGTGTTGACCCTTTTTATGCATGTTTATCTCAGGTAAATGAGCAACTTATGGCATGAAGTGGCATGGACTCGAAGATGGCTAAAACTTGTTATCATTCACATTTTATGTTTCTAGATTTTGGGACCTGCCTTTGTAAAACTCTGATTTGAAATGAATGATAACATATTTTTTTGAACACACGTCTCTTTTGGGTCATTTTCTATGATTATGATTGTTGTTTCCATGAAGTAATACCCCAGATTAGCTTCCGCTGCTATATGTAAAAATGGGGGTGTTACATTGCATGATATTGCTATGGCTGACTGCGAGTCGCAATACAATAGTATTTTGTTGTAGTTGAAGCCATAATCTTAAAGCCGTGTCCGCATCCACATTACTTGAGCACAACTTGCAGATAACGCCACGTATTCAGCCTCTGCAGATGACATTGCAGTACAATCTTGCTTCTTTAACATCCAACTGACTAACTTATCACCTAGGAACTGTATTCCTCTAGAAGTGCTTTTGCGAGTATCAATGCATCAGGCATGATCGACATCTGAAAAAGTTGTTAGTTCAAAGCCAGAACCCTTCAGATACCAGAGTCCCATGTGAATGGTACCTCTTAAATATCGAAAGATCCTTTTAACCTCTTTGAGGTGTTTTTCAGTCGGTCGTGCTTGATATCTTGCACAATAACATACAACTTGCACTATGTCTGGTCTACTAGATGTCAGATACTTGAGTGACCCGATTTTGCTACGGTTGTCAGTTTGGTCTACGGGTTCACCACTAAAGTCTGCATCTAATTTAGGTTTCGTAGCCATTGGTGTACCAATGTTTTGTCCTTTTTCCATACCGTGTTTTTTTAGAATCTCTAAAGTATATTTGGCCTGATTGATAAAAATACCGCATGGGGATTGGTGGATCTGAAGTCCTAAAAAGAATTTCATTTATCCCATTAAGGACATCTCAAATCTACCGTGCATTAATTTGTGGGAACACCAAAAATAATGTCTCACGTAAAATTTGAACAAGTAGAATGTTCATCCTCGTATTTTTATCGTGGAATAGGGTCGGGTCAATGATACCTTTAGTAAAACCTTGGAATCAGGAAATTTCGAGAGTTCATCATACCAGGCTCTTGGAGCTTGCTTCAATCCAGATATAGCTTTCCTTAGACGGTAAACTTTTGTTCTGGATGATCACGATTCAACGATATTCTTCTGCTTGTGCAACATAAACCTACCTCCTTTATGGACCATTAAGAATGTCGTTTTTACGTCCATATGATAAATTGGAAAAGACTTGTGTGCAGCATATGCGACAAAAATCCTAACAGCCTCCAAGCGAGCAACTGGAGCAAATGATTCTTCGAAATCAAATACCCTTTCCATGAGCATACCCTTTGCGACAAGTCGTGCTTTGTTGCGTAATTTACAGTGTGGCTTCATCCTTTTTGTTTTTCCATACCACTTTAGCTTGAATACGGTTTTGCCAAAAAAGGTTGTCACGAGTTCCCAGGACTTGTAGTCTGTCAAAACTAGTGCGGTTCTTCCTGCTATTGCTTCTATCCATCAGAAATCAGCTATCTGCTTCCTTAATGTTTTTTGGTTCAAACAATTACTCATGAGTGAGTGCGAACATACACATTCAGGAATCTGTTACTAGTTGTGTTGTTTGCAATGGCTTGGATGGATTTCCGAACTTGGTTAAACGGGTGATCTTTTCTCCATCGGTATTCTATAATCTTGAGGTGATTGAAGGTATGCACATTTGAATTACCACTATGCTTGAGGAAGACTCGCATTTTCTTGTACCGGTCGTACAAAAGATTGGTAAAATTCTGCTGATTTTCGTTGTTTTCCTCAGCTATGAACATTTGTAGGAGTTGATGGTTCTGATGTAGGGTGAATATTCGTTGAGGGTTGTGTGTCTTGTTGAGCATAATTGTCGGTGGGAGAAGAAGACTTGTTGACACGAGAAGTACCATCATTGAAAAATTATCAGACTATGGACGAAATGAAGATCCAACTCCTATTGTGATGGAAACGTTGTATTGTTGAAGAGAATACATCTTGTAGTTTTGGTGCGGGCAGGGTTGTATAATCTGACGCTTTTGTCGTTGGGGACGAGGCCTGAAGTGTCATAGGAACAGGACGTCTCTGACATCTCTTTGTCTAATCACTAATCCTGAGAGGATGGATTCTACTATTAACCGTGTTCTCTTGTTGTAGGGACACGATATCCTTTGACTGAGTGGAGTATCCTCGAAAATGCATGATCCCTTTTTCTTTCATCTTATTAAATTTTCACCATCTCTGGTTAAGTACTAGTGCAACCCAAAAACATCGTGAAGGTGTTTTATTGAGGTTTTCTTTCACATTAATGATGTGATATTGCCGTTTTCCTCATGAGTTGGATGATGATTGATCTGTTTTGAGTATAGCTGCGGTTGCAATTGCTTCTAGCCAAAGAATAACGGAAGTTTCGAAGCCGATAGCATTGTTTGAACCAGCCTAACGAGAGTGCGGTTTCGTCTTTCGACAACGCTGTTCTGTTCAGGTGTTCGAGGAGTAGAAGTTTGATGCTCAATTCCTTCTTCTTTAAAGAATGCATTAAGTGTCTTGTTTAAGAACTTAGTGCCTTTGTCAGTGCGAATAGAAATTACTGGGGCTTTGAAAGATTTCTTGGATTCATCGTGAGAAAGTATTTTAAATCTTTTGGTGTTTCAATCCTTGGATTGTAGAAAGAGAGTGCCAAGTGTATCTGGAGTTTGTCGTCGACAATTACCAGAATATATTTCTTACCCTTTATGACTTGCACCCGAATTGGACCAACATTATGTCCATATGAAGCAAATTTAACCGTCCTTTGAACTTGGAAACAGTCTTTTTTGACGTGAATGATACTTCGTTTTTGTTTTTTTTTTAGCTTTACTCACTTCACAAGAGGAACATAGTTGATCCTTGACATACTTTAGTTTTGGTAAACCAATCACAACATCCTTCTTTGAAAGCAAGTTGATGTAGTCGAAGTTGAGATGAGAAAGTCTTCGATGCCATAACCATGCTTGAGTTGGTGAGGCTTTAGCCATGAGACAGATTGGAGTTGATGAAGTTGTTTCTTGAGAGATATTATATATGAGATCAGTTCACGACGCATTACCGGTTAGTAGACGTTTCCCTGAAGAACTCTAAACAACACACGTTGATTTCGAAATTGCAACCCAATTCCGCCATCACAGAATTGACCAACTGAGAAAAGATTGTGATTGAGACCTTCGACGTAATAAACCCTCTTGATCATGATATTTCCTTGAACCAAATCTCCATAACCAAGAATTGGAGCAAATTGATCATTGCCAAAATGAACGGTACCCAGATATTTTTCAACAAAATTGCACAGCAAGATAGATTGCCTGTCATGTGCTTTGTGCATCCAGAGTCAACAATGAATAGATGGAGTTATACAATATCGCTAAGAGGATTAGAGACGTGGAATACATGAATAGTTGGATCCTAAAGTGTTTGTTAGTTTTAAGACATTAGTACTTCCTAGTACATATATCTATGAAAACCTAACTTTCTTAGTCACTCATTCGTTCCTAACTTTAGGTACCCATTTCCTTTTTGTCTTAGGAACCTATGTATATGCTGCTTGGCATTGTTGTGCTATCCACCATTTCCACGCCTTACTAGTCTTCTTATACAACATCCTATAGTAACTCTTTGAATTTGTGATAGTGGATTCTGATGCAACTGTTTTTTTCTTCTATGGGGGGTTGCACAGATTTGTTCGCTTGACTTTTGGGTTTTTCCTTTTTTTCAATCCCCAACCCACACAAACTATTAATAGGCACTCCTTAGCTTTTAGTTCTAGCATCCAGTTCTTTCAAAAACTTTAGAAAACACAAGCATCAAGTTCGCATTAAACACACATTTCCACAAGTATCACAAACAACATTAACATTCGAAGTTTTGGAATTTAAACTGTCATTACACGCAGTTACAGACTTTGGTGATTAGAAATACTAGCAAATTCCTAGGGTGTTCTTACGTATTTAGTCTTCTTAAAACTTCACATGATAGTGTTTGGTACGACTATCTTTTGTTTGATTGCTCCTAGGCTGTGGTCTGCATGGACATTAGTTTTGTGAGTACTCTTATAGATGTAGTTAAGCAAGGATTAGTATTCCTAGAAGTCCTGATTCAATGTGGTGCTTAGTTGTGTGGTACTACTGCTCAATTCTCGAGACATGCATGGTTTAATCACATTTGTGTTTCTTACAGCTTGCCTTGCTGTTTGAGGCAAATTTTGTGTAGTGACTGGTTTTGATAAACCCTTCTGGGACTAATTAGTTTTGACACATACTTTTTTCTTTGCAAAAATTTGTTCTCTCTAGAGAGTTTGAAAAAGGAGCCGGTTTTCATAAAAAAACTGATGTTTGGAATCTTTGAGCATTTAGTTGTCAAAAACATATTGGTTTATAACTTAGTTGTTCCACAGATTTCCTTTGCATTTGTTCAATGAGTTTCTTTACTTACTGAATTGCAATGTTTTGTCTTGCAGTTGCGCTTTCAAATCTTGTATTTCCAATATTGTTCATGTTCCTTTTGAAATCTACATTTGATGCCTTTGCTTTGGAAACTGTGCAATTTTTACAGTTGTTCTTGACATTCTTGTAAGCGATTTCAAGGAGAATTGAGTGTTTTTTTTTTACTAATTTAGAAAAAAACCTGTGAAAGCTCAATGTAGAAATCTCTTTATTTACAATAATTCAGTTTGTTCAAAAGCTTTTGTGCAAGACAGTCCATTCCTTGACTGTATGAAGATATAAGCATTGTAATTCAGTGATCTCATCTAAATCAGATGGACGTTTGCAAATAAGAACACTAATACTTCTTTAGACACATTATTCTTGCAAAAGCATATCTACATGTTGGAAAAATTATGCCTTATCAGATTCAAGTTCATAAGTTCATCTTCAAGGGATTCAACGTACTTTAAATCTGCATGCATTTCTTGCTTAAGTTCATGTACGAATGCGAAACTATCATTCTGAGTCTTAAGGGCAAGGGGCATCAAACATATCTTAACTAGGATTTCCATATCTTGCATAGTTGGGTTACAAAGATGAAGAATGTCGTTTGAATGTTTTACCCATGCTTGATTGACAATTTGTTTCAGATGATTAATGTTATTCGTCATGACATTATATGCTTGTCTACTTTTGCTTATTGATTTAGACACTGGTAAGAAATCTATGTTTTTGAAAATATTTGGTTTTGTTTTCACAAATGATTTTCTTCACATTTTCTTTCTTATTGCATTTGCCTGTGCGAACTGAATTTCATAATGCTGAGTCAGGGGTTTAAAAATTTCATAAAGACTGTTTAACTTTGTGTAGTCATAAGGTTTCACTAAGTCTTTATTCAATTTTGATCGACTCTCGTTCTCAAGAGTCAGAGTCTCTTCCGGATCGGGTACGAGTCTGTTGCAAGATAGTTGGTCATGTAGGATCGCATTCAAACATAGGTATCTCATTTTGAGCCTTTTGACATATCTTGAAATCTGGCATAGGTAGGTCTTCCATTAAATGTTGGGCATTTGGGTGCTAACATATGAATGGTCTGGATGGATTGACTCATTTTGTAAACAATTTCATTCAATAAAACTTTAACTGGTTTTCCATTGAATCATTGTGTCAAATTTTTTTTCTTCCTTAAGCTTCAAATCCGTTATTTACCTTTGTTTTCACTTTGTCAAGACCTTCGTAATGTGAATTGGCTTAAAAAAGACTTGTTTGACTAACTCATCATGTTCCCTTTGACAACTAAACATTTCATAGGCTTTAACTTTTAAAACTTTCTTTTTGTCGGTTTCTTTTTGAGCTAATAAGTCCTAGAGTTTCATTTAAACCTTCGGTTCATGGTATGTCATAGTCAATGACGATCATTAAAGGCCTTGAACCTCTCAAACTCAGTCTGTTTATTTTGATGTGCAACTAGGCAACTATCCTGAATACTATTAGATTCCCCTAGAGTTCTACTAGTTTCTGCAAGAATAGATTTTCACTCAGTTAACTCTTGAGTCAATGTTGCATTTGCTTTCTTTAATTGCTTCTGAATCTTTTTGTTTTCATCGACATCAAGCTTTAAATTAGCAATTAAATTAGCATGTGCAACACGCTCATCATCACATTCTACATCATTTTGGGTCATTCCTAAATTTCATTATCACCACGATTATTCAGTGAGTCAGGAGTGACATTACTATCACCGTTTCCACTATACATGTGTTACTAATGGATTTCGATTGGTCAAAATGTTGTATGTCATTGGCAAACACATTATCGTCAGTATCGTATTTTACCTGTTCCAATGGCTCAGCGTTTGTGCCTGAGTCTGATTGAACCTCCTGAATCTTTGCCATGTAACTGTAAGGTCTGCAATCTCTTGTTTATTCATATCTCTTCATCCAGTGTCTGCAAGCCAGTCAGATTGCTCTGCTTGAAGTTGAAACCTTTCTCAGCTTGTTTAACAGCAACATCTTTTCCCTGTATGATACGTGGAGTCTTTAAACCCGTTTTGGATTTTCTGCTTTCCTTATCATCATGACCAAATTCCTTGCAATTAAAACCTGTATTCCTAGTCTGTTGCACTTACTGGGACCCCCCCACTCCTACAGTTTCCCCTAGCCCCAACAACATTCACTGCCTTTAATTCCCAACTGGTCCAGTTGTATTGTCATTTTTGTACTGGGAGAGTATCATATTCTGGTTTCTAGTGTTTGAGGAAGTTCTGAGTTGTTGTTGGTAGAGTTTGTAGAGTTCTTGAAGTACTTGCATTGAGAGCACAAATATTTCTTATGCATGTCTTTATCTTTCTAAGTTGTTCAGGATCACTGTCTTCTTCAAAAGCTGACTCAGATGGATGGGCTGTAATTGGTTTGGCTATCTCTGGCCTTTGTATTTGTAGTTGCATGAGATATTGTTGGAAGAGAAGCTTTTTGATGTGGGTGCCTATGATTTGTAGGTTTTGATGTTTGGTAATAAGGGTCTTGAAATGTTTAAGCAGTAGCAACAAGTGCTAATGGGTTAGCATTCTTGGCCATTCTCTCCGCACGGAGTTCATTAACTTCCTTTTGGTATTGTTTTAGATTGTCAAAGAGCTTATTGTATGAAACTTCATCCAACTTGTGTTGTTGCTTGACAATTGTTACAAATCTTGACCATTCTGGTTGAAGTTGTTGAAGAAATTGACATGATTGCATCGTAGCAATGTTAAATTGTTTTGATAATTTCTATTTAATCATCTTGTAGAATCTTGTGTAGTAAGACTCAATTGTTTCTCCATCGTGAGAGGTGAATTGACCAAACTCCCAAAATAAGTTTGTCTTGACATCTTGGATATTGAGTGATTCACCTTGTTGTAGCCTTTTGATGGCTCCCATATATCTGATCTGGTCTGGCATGCATTCAACAGTTGATTATAATTTCATCTCAATTCCAGTCAATATCAAATGAATCGCTTCCTTTTCTGATTCAAAATGAGCTCTGTTTTTAGGAGTCATATTCATAGCTGTCTCGAATGTTGTTTGTTCAGGTACAGCTGGAGAATCCTCTGTTGCAGGAACAGTTGGTGTTGTGACAATCGTTGGAGTGTAAGTACCTTTGAGAATGCACTTCCGTAAGGCATCACCATTTGGTCTTGTATCAATGTATCGTAAGAACCGTGATCGCCATTGTGCATATCGTCCTGTTGCAAGCATTGGTGGACGATCCCTTGATCCAGCTGCCATTATGTTGTTATGCATTTGACTGTCGGTTGTGGAAGTTGTGATTGGAGTTGTCATGATGAATGATTGTTGAGGTATGAAGTGAGAAGGATTTGTAGGATCTTAAGATGATAGAGTTGTGTTGTGGTTTTGTCTTGATATTACAGGTTCGATAAAACAAGTACGGTACCAAATTGTGTAACAAATTCGGTAGCAAAATCGGTAGAGAAAATTCAGTAATAAACTCGGTAACAAACTTAGTAAATCAAATCCGGTAAGAAACTCGGTAAGCCAAATCCGGTAACAAATTCGGTAAACCAAATTTGGTAACAATTGTTGTATGATATCGGATAGATCAAACTCGGAAGGTTTCTCGGACAAAGCAAAACTCGGTAGAATTTGTCTGACAATTTTCTCGAACAAGTCTTCGAAGCAAATTCGGTAAGTTACAATCGAAATTATCTAACACAATTTGCCTATTTAAATAAAATTCGATAAATACCTTTCCCTAAAAACAAAACTCGATAGAACCGCCTATTACAAATTTTTATGCTAATTACCGTGATATCGAGATATTTAGCACAAACTTTAGCTAATTAACGAGAATGATTTTCTGTTATTTTTTGACAATATTTGGATGCTAATTACCGAGAATGAAATGAAATCCTAGAACACACTTTTCGATAAAACTAAAAAAATGTGTGCACTATTACAATATTCGGAATAATCACAAATTCGGTAATACTATTTTCCGATATACCCATTTTTTTCAAATTCGGAACCGATTTTAACACAAAAAAACGCACCAAAAATCATATAAACAACAAAAATAAAAGATTAATACCTCCTAAACTTTAAACATAGATTAAAAATTGAGGAGTTAGGAAGAATTAAAACTCCTTTGAAAGATTTATATAATTTTTTGAACCGAAAAAGAAAGGAAAAAATGTAAATAAACCACACGACACAACTCGGTATCCCCTATGCTCTTGATACCAAATGTCGGTTCCTTTAATAAATCTCACTTCCATAAAAATAGGTATTGAATCAATGATAAAGAAACATAGAAAAAGAGATAGAAGAAAGAAAAATTTTAGAGAGGAACTAAGAGAGAACGTAGGAAGAAAATAAATAAAAAGATGGTTGATTACCTTGTGAAAAATTCAAATGAGACCAACACCCTCTCCATGGGATAGAGAGGGGTATTTATAGTTTCTTACTAACCTAGGGTGACGCCTAGGTGTAGTATAGTTGGACCGACTCGGGTTTTGGGCTTTTGCCCGCAACGTATACAATATTAGATTAAATCACGAGCCCGACTCCCTTTCTAGCCAATTACAACGACTAATAAATAAAGACCGAGTTTCCTTGTTCGACTTAGTATTTTGAGGCTAACAGTTGTTAGTAGCAGAAGGCCGGCTTTACAGTCATGGGCTGAATGGCCAATCCTTTCGCAGTTAGTGCACTTAAGAGCACACTATCTGTCATGGTGATAGTTGCATTTGGGGCACAGAGGTTTAGATCCTCCGTAAGGTTTCTTCTCACCTGGCCCAGCAGTATAAGCCCGCGCAACATTGTTCCTTTTGAATGGTTGTTGTTGGTTTTGGTTGTTTCGAGAGGTGTCCTCAAACTTTCTTTTATTCTCAGCCTGACGTTCAGTAATGGTGAGGATCTTTTTATCCATTAGTTCAGTGGCAAACTCAATTGCCTCCTGCATTGTCTTGGGCTTCGATGCCTTTACACTTCCATGTATCATATCGGGAAGACCATCGACATACTTTTCAACTACATCTGATTCATCGGGAAACATTCTATCACACATCAACGCCAACTCCTGAAAACGTTGGTTGTAACTCATCACATCGGTTCCTTTTACCTTTAAGTTCCACATTTCAGTTTCCAACTTTTTGATCTCACTCCTCGAGCAGTATTTATCGGTCATCATTTTCTTCAAAGTCTTCCATGGCATTGCATATGCAATATCATGTCTGACAGCCCTAACGTGGGAGTTCCACCATGTCAAGGCATTTCCTTAAAGAGTACAGGCTGCAAATTTGACCTGACATGCGACAGTGCAGTTGTTGATGTGGAAAACAGATTCCATCTTTTCTAACCATTAGGTCAGTCCGACAACCCCTTCAGTGCCTTTGAAATTCATAGGCTGACACTTCAGGAAATCAGTGTAAGTGCACTCACAGACAGTAGACACTTGTCTTCTTTCGCCAGTTCCTGAATCATGGTTGTCATCGTCATTTTTGCTCATGTCCGCATCACATTCTGCCAACACAGCAGCAATGCCTCGCTCTATTAGTGCCTTAAGTTGAGCATCGGTGACAGGTGTAGAGGTGGGGGTGGTTGTTATGGCTGGTGATGCCCTTGTGGTTCTTTTCCTTGGTGCCATTTTCTTCAAAATCACAAGAAATATAATACACGTTAGATTTCATACAATCATAAATGCAACATGACATATGCATAATAAATAAAACGAGATCACAACACACAACGAAATGTATAACTGAAGTGAAATCAACAATGACATAAATAAATCAACATCCATACATAACAACATCGATAATCATACATGATAGTTTTGATTACAACATGATCAGTACAATGAGATACAAAATGAAAAAAATATGGTCCTAAGGCAATGCTAGCTGGGGATCACCCATAATACTTAGCATGCCATACAATGATAGCTAAAAGATAAAACAAAAGTCCCTATAGCCTACTAGCTGGGAGTAACCCATAAAACTTAATAGGCTATATAGGATAGCTACAAATTATACATGACTAACAGCTGCTGCCAGCCTCAGCTGGCTCATCCTGGGGCTCTAGATCTCTAGCCTCTAGTGTCTCAATACCTCTAAGTGCGGTAGTCAACTGAGTCTGAAGTGATGAGGTCTGAGCAATCAATGTGGAAACCTGTGCCTTTAGTGTCCTAACATGGGCCTCTATGGCTGCAAACCTGTCCTTAGAACTAGTCCATGCTATACGAGCATACATCGCCTCTCTACCTAAAATCATAGCTGTGTGGCGGTATTATGGCCTATCTTTGAACAGTGTGTTGACTCGGGCTCTCAAATAAGCTCGGTCGTCCTGTGCATCCTTGAAGCGCACCTGGAACTCCTCAGTCTCCTGCCTAACAGTAGTAGCAAGCTCTGTCACTCTCTGGTTGACCCCCTCCAAGGTGGTCGATGCTACCTCCAGCATGGCCTCAACAATCTCATCCCAAGTATCAGTAATCCCATAACCCGTCTCCATAACCCTATCTCGCCTAAGGTTGGCCTCTAGAGTAGGCCCTGGCTGTCTTGCAGCACCAGTTGCTAAACTCTCCCCGACCTCGAATCCGGGAGCAGGAGTAGTAAAGCAAGCTCTCTTCCGAGACGGCATCTCAACCTCGGGAATACAAGTCCTATGGGAAGTAGATGGTAGTAACAGGGGTGGTAATGCAGCTCTCATCCGAATCCTAGCTTCCCTATAGCCCAATGGTGCCCCTGCATCAGTAGGGCTAGTAGTGAGTGGTGATGGTAGCGGTAATGGTGGAGATGCTACAGGTAGTAGTGGTGTAGGTGCGGCAGCATGCTCAGCAATGCGTGCCTCCATGGATGTTGACATAGGTGGCTCAAGTCTGACCGTCTTCCGTGCCCTACAGAGACGTGTCTGAGCAAAGGGGACCTTAGTCTAAGGTGATCTAGGTGTAGGTGCAGACTCATCAGTCTCAAATGCCTCTGTATCCCTAGCTGAGGGAACATGGTCAATAGCAGGTACATCAGAAGAGTCAGCCAGAGCTAGGTGCTCCTCCTCCTCTTTGTCATCCTCCTCATCCTCAAAGGGCTCCTCATCCTCATCATCAATATCATCATCATAATCGTCATCATCAGAGGGCTCATCATCACCATCCCCTCCATCAGTAGGGTAGTCAGTATGATCCTCCTCGAGGTCCTCCTTCGGATCCTCATCAAGATCGGAGTCTGCCACATATCCTGGTGATAAGGCGGTAGGTGAGGCATCAGTAGGTAGAGGCTGGTCCTCCAAGGGTGCCTCAGCATCAGATGGTACTAAGTACTCGGGGTACTCAGGCTCAGGTACGTATGGTACCTCGACAGGTGAAGGTGGGTGCTCAGGACCGGGCATGTAATCAGGAGATAGTGGGTGCTCAGATCCTAGCACATAATCCGGATATGGTGGGGATACCGGCTGCATGGGGAGTCCATCGTATCCGTATACGATGACTCGTGGAGAACCTCCATCAGATAGCTCCTCATCAGCTCCCCAAAAGACACTCCTTGGCTCAGAATCAGTATAGACATATGTGTAGGTAACTGTGGATGAAGACATGACTGCTGAAACGACAAAATAAACTTATATAAGTATATAATATAAGGTTAATATAGTATATACGTAGTATAATATAAACACGTATATAGATCATGAAAGCATATAGTCTAATCAACTAATGCAACTCAATAGTGTATGCATGTCCCGTGAAAAACTTTTGTATGATGCAATGTTGGAAAATGGTTATAAAACATTTAACCTAGTTCTCTATAACCTTGGCTCTAGATACCAATCTGTAACACCCCCAAAATGGGTCGCAGCAGATTATGGGTCTGAGAGTGTTACTTCATAGATCAACAACACAAGATATGAGAACGACCTCTATATGAGTCATTTGAAAATGATACATTGGGTTAAATAAACTTGTTTGTTACAAAAGCCCGAAGCTTAAATCGTTCACCCATGAAAATGTAAAGATTTTAATACATAACAAATACTCCAAAATGTAATGCATTTAAATCTCCATGCAAAATGATTCCCAAAATGTTGACTCTAAATGTATCCTTGTTCTTGTACCTTATTGACCTGAGAAAAACATGCTTTAAAACGTCAACATAAAGTTGGTGAATTCACAGGTTTAATAAATGTATAGAGTAGGACCGCAAGATTTCCAAATTTAAGACATGTAACACATACAATATCTCAAAAGTAATTACGAAATGCACTAAGCTCATGACACCGAAGCTACAACATATATGTATGCAATTTAATGCAAATAATGTGCCCGTGTAGATGTTCAACCCGCAACATCCAAATTGTTTCGACATGGTATACATTCGTCGTTTCGGACCTCCGAAACTAGTGAGCGCTACTCACCTGAACGGGGATGTCAATCCCAAATAGATCTATTCATAACATTCACGCTTACAATCTAGTAATTAACAGTTCATGATTCATGGGCATAGTGGGTTATAGCTACTTAGGCAAACTCGTAATTTGTATAAAAGTGTACTTGCGTCCAATCGTAAAACAATGCATGTTTCTCACCCCAAAGTTGTAAATCAATGTAATAGTATAAAAGCGGGGCTATGAACTCACCGTAAGTGAATGATTTGATTATCTAAATCAAATAAGTAAATCGTCTCGGCAATCCGAATGCAACCTAATTAATTGTAGGTCGTATGAGTATAATGTATTTTATATAAATAAAATATCACATGTTATATAGTTATACCACCACCTAATAGTTTTTGTTTTATTTTATCAAATTAAACAACTTAATTTGTACTTGTAAAACAAATGTCCTTGTATTTGCAATTGTAAAAATGATATACTTGTCTAACAATTTGTTATTTGCCAAAAACACTTGATGTATTATTTATATAATTTTATTATATAAATAATTTAATTGTTTGAGAAAATAATATTTATTAGGTTAGATACATTTATAAATATTACTTTTAGTAAAAACGTCATATCTTTCTTGTTTTAATCTTGTTTTTAACGTTCTTTATATGTATGGATTCGTATTTGAAAAGTCTAATCAAATTTTATATTTTTTATATGGTTAAGTACTGTTATGAACAGTAACAGTAAGTGAAAGTTTATAAAAATACTTTTTATAACTTTAATTATTGAAATCGTATTTTAATTGTATCTCGTTCATTTTAATTCGGTTTTTAGTGATTCCTATGTCCATGTCTTCGTAATTAAAAGCTCTATTTAGGAAAATTTATTTCCCAACAGTTTACTATTGTGAGCAGTAACATATTTTTATAAATTTACTTTTATAAAAATACTTTTTAACTTAAACTTGTAAATAATGTATCTTCTTTGTTATAAGGCCATTCGTAATGTACTTTATAGTTTTAAAATCCTCATAAGTTGTATTTTATCAGAAACACAAGCTCCTATTTTTATCAGATTTGAAATTTTAAAGTTTTTATAAAAATACTTTTATAAAGTTACTTTTACATATTAAATCACTTAAAACATGTAAAATCCATAACTAATTCATTGTCCATTGTTTCTTCAAGTTTCTTATATTTTTGGGATCAAAAAAATATGTACTTTTTAAGAAAAATATAAAGTATTCTGCTCAGGTTCGAATTTTTATAGTTTTTATAAAAATACATTTATAAAAACACTTTTTACTCATAATCTTGTAAACACCATATCTCCTTCGTTATAATTCGGATTTTCAAGTTCTTTATATGCTTACGATCCTCATGAGAAGTACTATTTTTATAAAACATAAAATAATTACTTTATGGTTCGAATGAACAGTAACAATTAAGAGTTTAATTAACTTGTTTTATACACTTTTAAACTTAATAAAGTTAACACAAGTCATCTAATTTATAAATTAACATCCATGGTATATAAATTAAGTCATCTACATTGTGTCCATCACAATAAGTCCATATTGTCCAAGAAAATTTTCCAACATATTTATTTACGTATCTAAACTTTATAATTAAATAAATAATCATAACTTGGCAAATAATTATATAAACTATCCATTGCTTGTAAATCCTTGTTTTAAACATATTAACATATTTAAAACATCATCTTAACCATAAAGAAAATAAATTCGTGTATGTACATACATGATTTCATTTTATAAACTTCAATAAGATAACCTAGGTGATGATTTAACTATACACAATTATATAAAACATGAAATATATTTATTGAAAAGATTAGGGTCTTAGATAAACCTTAGATGAGTATATGATGAATGTAGAACAAGATCAAACCAAACAAACAAAACCCTAATTCAAATTTTGCAACTAGAAAACTCTACTTTAATAGAAACCCTAATTTGATCTTCTTTATTGCTTAACCCCTTTTATTTTCCAAACCAAGCTTCCAAGACACCTTGTATATGATTAACAATAACCCTTGAATACTTGTATCTTGGTAGAACCAAAAACTATATGAAACCCTAATGTGAAAATAGTGAGCCGTGGGTTTGCTTGTATAGGGAGAGAGTTTTGCTAGTAAATTATGAAAGTGTAAGTGTTTATTAACCTAAGACCTTCTATATATAGCAACTAGTATGGTCAAAACTACCTTAAGCCAAACCATGGGATGTAGTGGTAAAGGTATAAGTTTGAAAAGACATCTCCTCCTCCCCGTGCATATGGTATGGCCAAAGATGGGTTTTAGGGTACCATGATGTGCTAATTTTATGGATACATGGGATAAGAGTACTCTTGTGTAAGTCTTAACTAAAGTGACATGACCTTAGTGGAGAGTTTAAGGTTTATTTCTTACATACAACTCTTGGATCTGGTTCTAAGTGTTATATGGGTAGGAAAAGAATTAATTTTTGTGTATTGGGTATAATTGTGGGTATTGGTTTGAGTATAGTTAGGTATCGGTGCTTCTGGGTATGCCTAAATGTAATTTATCATGAAACGTAAGCGTTTTACGTAACCAATAAAAATAAAATAGGAAAAGTTATAAATTATACTCTTAATAATCATATAACACTTGCATGAAGTAAACTTTTAATTGTTTGGTGTCCGTTTACGTTGAACGTTGATTTTTAGTTTATGCGATTTAACTATACGATAATAATTAAAAGCGCACGTGTAAAACTCTAAAAATAAATAATGGTAATAATTGAGTCGGGAAATGACCTGAAATAACGGATTGTTACAAAATGGATGTGAAAAGTGCTTTTCTCTATGGGAAGATTGAAGATGAAGTATATGTATGCCAACCACCAGGATTTGAAGATCTAGACTTTCCTGATAGAGTACACAAGGTTGAAAAAGCACTGTATGGACTACATCAAGCTCCTAGAGCCTGGTATGAAACCTTGTCAACATATCTGTTGGATAATGGGTTTCAAAGATAGACAATTGACAAAACCTTATTCATCAAAAGGCACAAAGGTGATATTTTGCTGGTCCAAGTGTATGTAGATGATATTATCTTTGGTTCAACAAAGAAGGAGCTATGCAATGCATTTGAGAAGTTGATGCATGAGAAATTTCAAATGAGTTCCTTGGGAGAACTTATATTCTTTTTAGGATTACAAGTGCAGCAGAAGAAGGATGGCATATTTATTAGTCAAGATAAATATGTGGAAGAAATTTTGAAGAAATTTAGGTTTATAGAAGTCAAGATTGCAAGCACACCAATGGAAACTCAAAAGTCTCTGCTCAAGGCTGAAAATGGTGAAGAAGTGGATGTTCATATGTATAGGTCAATGATTGGTTCATTGATGTATCTTACATCTTCAAGACCTGACATCATGTTTGCAGTGTGTGCCTGTGCTAGATACCAAGTCAATCCAAAAGTTTCACATCTTCATGCTGTGAAAAGGATTTTTAGGTACTTAAAAGGTCAACCAAAATTGGGCCTTTGGTATCTAAAAGATTCTCCTTTTTATTTGGTAGCATACACTGATAATGATTATGCTAGAGCAAGCTTGGATAAGAAGTCAATAGGAGGTTGTCAATTTCTTGGATGTAGATTAATATCATGGCAGTGCAAGAAACAGACAGTGGTTGCAAATTCCACAACAGAAGCTGAGTATGTGGCTGCTTCAAGTTGTTGTGGACAAGTGCTTTGGATTCAGAATCAACTACTTGATTATGGGTACAATTTTATGCATACCAAGATCTTTATTGATAATAACAGTACTATTTGCATAATTAAAAATCCTATTTTTCATTCAAAAACAAAGCATATAGAGATTAGACATCATTTTATTAGAGATTGCAATGAAAAGAAATTGATTCAAATGGTCAAAATCCATACTGATAAGAATGTTGCAGATTTGCTTACAAAAGCTTTTGATGTAAGTAGATTTCAATATTTGATTGCTAGTATTGGAATGCTAAATCTTTAAAGTCTTTTATCTCTGTATGTTTTTGTAGAGTTTTGTATGAATTAGTACTGTTATTCATGTCATTAAAAGTTTCTGCTATTAAGTATAATTAGAATTGCTGGTTATACTTAATACTGCTGAGTTAATGTTGTTAGTTATACTTCATACTGCTGGTATACTTAATATTGTGATAATTAAGAAAATTGCTATGGCTTGTATTTTCTTGGTTTTTGGACTAATATTTTGCAGGAAAAGCTAAGAAAAGTGTTAGATTGATGATGAAAAGCTGATTGGAATGGAATTTGAGTTAATGCTAGTGACTCAAAGTTAATGCTGCTAGGCATAAGTTAATACTGCTGGCATAACTTAATACTGTTAGGCATAAGTTAATGCTGCTAGGCTTATGTTACTACTGCTGGGATGTTAAGGGTACTGTTTCATAAATATTTCAATTAAGGGTTTCAATCGATATAATTTCCATAATTCACTCAATCAAATCAATTAATCGATTTTATTCTCTCAATATACTCTCCAAATACGAACACTAAATTAATTTTATCATCAATTATCATAACCCAACATCAATGGTGACTCTAAAGTTTGCTGATTCATACAATATGGTCTCGTTCTTGTCTAAACCCGCTAAAAGTGAAGGGTTTGAGCAGATAGTGGATTTTCTTAATGCACACCCTATAAGGTATGCACTAACGGTTAATCCTACTATATATGTTTCCTATATTGAACAGTTCTGGTCTTCTGCTGTGGCCAAAACTATCATTGGGGAAGTACAATTACATGCCCTAATGGATGGCAATAGGATCGTCATTATTGAAACATCTGTTAGTAGAACTCTTCGACTAGCAAATGCTAAAGGTATTGATTGTTTCTCAAATTCTACTATTTTTGAAAACCTTGCATTGATGGGGTATGAGAACATTTCTGAAAAGCTAACATTTTATAAAGCATTCTTCTCCCCCTCAATGGAAATTTCTAATTCATACTATTCTGCAGTGTCTAAGTCCAAAGACAACTACATGGAATGAGTTTAGCAGTACTATGACATCTGTCATTATCTGCTTAGCTACAAACCAGAAGTTTAACTTTATTAAAATTGATTTTTAATAGTATGGTTAGAAACTTGGATAATCTTTCTGGTAAATTTTTAATGTATCTAAGTTTTTTACAAGTGTTTTTGGACAAAAAATTTGCTGAGAAGCGTACTCATAAAAGAATTTATATTGCACCTTGTCACACTAAAAAGATTTTTGGGAATATGAGAAGAGTAGGAAAAGGTTTTTCTGGTAGAGTAACACCTTTGTTTCCAACAATGGTGATACAAAACCAATCTGAAATGGGTGAAGGTTTAGCAATGCCCACTGATCCCTAACACACACCCACCATTTTACATCTATCAACGTCTCAACCCCAAAAGACTCAAACACCTAGGGAGCTTACAAGAATGGACACTGAGATACCTTAGTCCAGTGGTCCTACTGAACATGTAGCAGATGAGGTTGTCCAAAAGGAGAGGGGTGACAGTTTAGTGAGGGCTGCCACTACTGCTTCTAGCTTAGAAGCAGAGCAGGACAGTGGTAACATAACTAAGACCCGATTCAAGGCAACACTTAATGAACCAAGTTCCCCAGGAACTAGTTCAGGTAGTGGTCCCAGGTGCCAAGAAACTATGGGGGATATAATTGCTCAAACTAGGTTTGAGAATGTATCTACACAATCCTATGATCCACTGCTCGCAAGAGGTAACACACTTCGAAGTGGTGAGGATAGTCTTAAACTAAAGGAATTAATGGAACTATGTACCAATTTACAACAAAGAGTTCTTGATTTGGAGAAGACAAAGATCACACAAGCTGAAGAGATTGTTAGTTTAAAGAGGAGGGCCAAGAAGCTTGAACAGAAAAAGAGGTCAAGAACTCATAAGCTGAAAAGATTAAGAAAGGTTGGTGCTACAGCTATGGTAGAATCCTTTGATAATGAAAGTTTGGGTGAGGATGCATCCAAACAGGGGAGGATTGATGTTATTGATGCAGATGATGATATTACCCTGGTTAGTGCTGCTGGTGATAAAGTTAGTATTGCTGGTGCTGCAACAACTGTTAGTGTTGCTACTACAACTACTGCTACAACTGTTGATGAGATTACTTTGGCTCAAGCACTTTAAGAATTAAAAAGTACAAAGCCCAAGGTGAAAGGGATTGTCTTTAGAGAACCAGGTGAATCAACATTCACAACAACAATATCCTCACAACAATTGTAGGGCAAAAGTCAATCATAGGACAAAGGAAAAGGAATAATGATAGAAGAACCTGTGAAGAAATTATCAAAGAAAGATCAACTTAAGCTTGATAAAGAGATTGCACTTAAATTACAAGCAGAGATTGATGAAGAGGAAAGAATTGCTAGTGCTGAAGAAGAAAAGATTAATGAAGCCAATATTACTTGGGAATGACATTCAAGCAAAAGTTGATGTTGATTACCAGTTGGCTGAAAGACTGCAAGCTGAAGAACAAGAGCAGTTTATAAATAAAGAAAAAGCCACATTGTTTAATGAACTCCTAGAGCAAAGAAGAAAACACTTTGTAGCTAAAAGAGCAAAGGAGAAGAGGAACAAACCACCAACCAAAACTCAACAGAAGAAAACCATGATTAGTTACCTTAAGAACATGGAAGGTTGGAACCACAAAGACTTGAAATTTAAAGACTTTGATTCTATCAAAGAATTGTTTGACAAAGCTTTCAAGAGGGTGAATACATTTGTTGACTTCAGAACAGATTTGGTGGTCAAAGAGAGCAGGAGAAGAGTTAGAACAAGAGAGTACTAAGAAGCAGAAGGTGGATGAGGATAAAGACACAAAAACAAATGAAGTGATAATGATGTTTTTCTTATGAAGAGGAAGTAGCAGGTGATGCCTATTCATTTGGCTGGTTAAGCCTTCCAAGCATTGTTGACTGGAAAATTCACATAGAGGGGAATAAAAGCTATTACCAGATAATCAGGGCTGATGGAAAGTCTCAGATGTACAGGGTCTTTAGTCAAATGCTTAAAAGTTTTGACAGGCAAGATTTGGAAGATCTGTACAAGCTGGTAAAAGCTAAATATGAGTCAACAAGACCAGTAGAAGACTTGGATTTGGTATTATGGAATAATTTAAAGGCAATGTTTGAACCTCATGAAGAAGATGTAATATGGAGGAATCAACAAGCATACAAAGTGTTGGAATAGAAGTATATGCCCCTGGGAGTAACATTTCTAAGATTCAACATATGCATATTTTAGATGTGGTAGAGAAGAAAGATCCAACGATACACCATTACACTTTCACAGATGTATTAAAAAGCTTTAAATTGATTATGAAAGTGAGATGGCTTATCAAGTATGTAAATTGATCATAAAACAGCTTAAGAATCCATTAAGTGTCTGGAAGCATCCTCCTGGTGATTAATGACGCTTTCAATGAAGAAACTTGATGATTTTAGAGATAAATATCAAGTTTAAAGGAGGATTGTTAGGATTAAAAGCTCCTTAATGTTGTTCGGAGTTACTGCTTCTCTTATTGATGTTAATGTTGCTTAGTCAAAGTTAGTGTTGTTGGAGAATTTCAATGGAAATTATTCTAAGTGTTTAAGACTGCTAGTGGAAGTTACAACTGCTACTACAAAGTTAGTACTGCTAGAGGAAGTTACTACTGCTAGAGGAAGTTACTACTGCTAGTGGAAGTTAAGACTGCTCAGAGATAAAGTCTGGAAAATATGCTAAGTAGTTACTACTGCTAGTACAAAAGTTACTACTGCTGGTGTAAAGTTACTACTGCTGAGGAGTTAATGCTGCTGGTGAAGAAGTTAGTACTGCTGATTTAGTTAGTACTGCTTATGTGATTTGTATGAGATATTTTGGTAAAGGATATGTATAAGTTATTTGTTTAGAAGATTTGATATACTTAGGAAAGTATTGTAAGCCGTTTAGGACTCCTTGGTGTATAAAAGGAGGTCCTAGGGCATAGAGTTTGATATAGAAAAATATAATAAGTCATTCATAGAATTATCATAGCTTCAAGGTCTTTTTAACCCTAATACTTTGAGAGTATTCGTATTATTATAATATTAGAGCTTTTGTTTGTTGAATTCTATGTTCTTATTTTTACTGTTCCATTGATAATTCTTCTTAATATTAAAGATTAGATTCCGCATAATCTTTAATACATTCAAAGTTTCTACTATAGTTGTGTTAGATTTATCTAATATAACTAAACCTTAAACAAGCTTAAAGAATTCGATCTATTGAAGTGGGATCCAACAGATTGCTACCATGGATTTGGAGACTATGAACCGAATGCCTTGGACTGAAATGAAGCAATTGATGACCGCAGAGTTTTGTCCAATAGAAGAAATTCAAAGAATGAAGCATGAACTGTGGAACTTGAAGGTCAAGGAGTATAACATTGTTGCTTATACTCAGAGACTTAATGAGTTAGCTTTGATGTGTCCGAGAATGGTTGAATCAGAAAGTGTGAAAGTTGATGCTTACATCCGGGGATTATCTGAGAACATCAAGGGTGAGGTCACTTCTTTTAGACCCGCCAACCTGAATAAAGTTGTGCGTATGACCTATAAGTTAATGGAGCAAAAATCACAAGCTAGGGATGAAAGGATTCTGGAAGGAAAGAAGCGAAAGTGGGAGAACTTTCAAAGTGGGAATAGTAGTGGTAAGAGCAACCACAAGGATAACTCACGCCAATCTTCGCAGAATAACCAAAAGCAAGGGAATGCGCGAGCTATGACTACTGCTCCGACTGAGAAAAAGGTGTCTTTTGGATCACTTCCTGTATGTAAACGTTGCTTTACTCGCCATAATGGTCCATGTATGATCAAGTGCCACAAGTGTGGAAAGATTGAGCACAAGTCGAGGTATTGCAAGGAAAAGAGTGTTGCCACGGGTGCTAACGCTCAGCCTGTTTGGACTTGCTAAGATTGTGGGGAGCAAGGTCATACGAGGAACCAATGCCCAAAGAAAGTCAAGCAAGAGGAAACTGAAGAAGTTCGTGGCCGAGCTTATGCTATTAAGGATGCTGAGCCATAGGGTCCAAATGTGGTTAATGGTACGTTTCTACTCAATAACCGCTATGCTTTTGGTTTATTCGATTCGGGTTCCGATAGAAGTTTTGTGGATACTAGATTTAGTTCCATGCTTAATATCGAACCGGTTAAAATAAGCGCTAGTTACGAGGTAGAATTAGCCGATGGAAGGGTAGTTAGTACGAACACTGTTCTGAAAGGTTGCACTTTGAACTTAGTGAACCATCTTTTTGAAATTGATCTTATGCCGATTAAGCTTGGTATGTTTGATGTCATAATCGGTATGGATTGGCTTGTCAAGCGTGATGCCGTTATCGTTTGTGGTGAGAAGGTTGTTCGTATACCATATGGAAACAAGATGTTAACAATCGAAAGTGACAAAGGTATGTCTCGACTAAAGGTCATATCTTGTATTAAAGCTCGTAAATATGTCGAGCGAGGTTGTCATTTGTTTTTGGCACATGTGACTGAGAAGAAACCGAAGGAGAAATGATTGGAAGACGTTCCTGTAATTCGTGACTTTCCTGAGGTGTTTCTTGAGGATTTTCCAGGACTACCACCACCAAGGCAAGCAGAGTTTTAAATTGATCTAGTACCGGGGGTTGCACCTGTTGCACATGCATCATATAGATTGGCACTGTCTGAGATGAGAGAGTTGTCAGTACAACTGCAAGAGCTGCTGGAGAAAGGATTTATTCGTCGAGGTTCATCAACCATAGGGAGCATCCGTTTTGTTTTGGTAAAAGAAAATGGATCTTTTTTGAATGTGTAATAAGATTACCCTCAGGCGAGTTTGAACTAGTTACATCAAGAATCGTTATCCTCATCCCGAGAAAGTCGAGAAGATTTATTTGGAAACTGCAAGGTTCGAGCGTATATTCTAAGATCGATCTGTGGTCAAGATATCATCAGCTTTGCATTAAAGAAAAGGACATTCCAATTACAACATTTAGAACTCGGTATGGTCACTTTGAGTTCCAAGTAATGCCATTTGGACTAACTAATGAGCTTGCTGTGTTTATAGACTTGATGAACCGAGTATGCAATTCATATCTTGATAAGTTCGTCATTGTGTTCATCAATGATATTTTGGTTTATTTGAAGGACGAAGAAGAGCATGGAAAGCATTTGAAGATTATTTAGGAGCTGCTTAAGAAGGAGAGATTGTACGCTTAGTTTTCTAAGTGTGATTTTTGGCTAGATTTGATACAATTTCTTGGTCATGTGATTGATCGTAATGGTGTTCATGTCGATCCTGCCAAGATCGAAGCCATTAAGAATTGGGCTGCACCAACGACGCCAACGGAGGTGAGGCAATTTCTTGGATTGGCTGGTTACTATCGGAGGTTTTTTGAAGGTTTTTCTTTGATTTCTAAGCCACTGACTAAATTGACTCAGAAAGATAAGAATTACCAGTGGGGAAGAGAAGAAGAGGAAGCTTTTCAGACACTGAAGCAAAAATTATGTAGTGCATCGATCTTAGCATTGCCCGAAGGAACGGAAGATTTTGTGTTTTATTGCGATGCATCACTTAAAGGTTATGGAGCCGTGTTGATGCAAAGGGAAAAGGTGATAGCATATGCTTCTCGACAATTGAAGGTCCATGAAGAGAATTACACTACTCATGATTTGGAATTGAGAGCCGTTGTTTTTGCTCTTAGGTTGTGGAGACATTATTTTTATGAAACGAAGTGTGATTTTTACTGATCGAAAGAGCCTACAATATATTTTAAACCAGAAAGAGCTTAATTTGAGGCAACATAGATGGATTAAGTTGTTAAGCGATTATGATTGTGAGATTCGGTATCATCTTGGAAAAGCGAATGTTGTGGCTGACGCCTTAAGCCAGAAGGAAAAGAATAGGCCATTGCATGTTTGAGCTTTGATGATGACTGTTCACAACTATCTATCAAAGCAAATCCTTGAAGCTTAAAAGGAAGCAATAAAGAAGAAAAATGTGAAGGCAGAAAATTTGGGGAGATTGATTAAGCAAATATTCGAGCTTCGCCCCTATGGAACACGTTGTTTTGGAAATCATGTTTGGTTGCCGTGTTTCGGTGGATTGAGATATTTGGTTATGCATGAGTCACATAAGTCCAAGTATTCTATCCATCCGGGATCGAACAAGATGTATCAAGATTTGAAGCTGTTGTACTGGTGGCCGAATATGAAAGCTGATATTGCCACATATGTTAGCAAGTGTTTGACTTGTGCTAAGGTTAAAGCTGAGCATTAGAAACCATCTGGATTGCTGCAACAACCTGAGATTCCTGTTTGGAAATGGGAAAGGATTACTATGGATTTTGTGAGTGGGCTGCCTAGAACGCCGAGTGGGTATGATACGATATAGGTCATTGTTGATTGACTGACCAAATCAGCTTATTTCTTACCAATGAAGAAGACTGATACCATGGAGAAGCTCACACAACTTTACTTGAAGGAAATTATATGTAGACATGGTGTTCTTATTTCGATCATTTCGGATCGAGATAGCCATTTTATGTCGAGATTTTGGAAATTGCTTCAGAAGGCGTTAGGGATGAATTTGTATATGAGTACCGCTTACCACCCTCAAACGGATGGTCAAAGCGAAGGACTATACAAACGCTAGAAGACATGTTGCGTGCTTGTGTGATCGACTTTGGAAGTAGTTGGGATCGCCATCTGCCATTGGTCAAGTTCTCATACAACAATAGTTATCACGCGAGTATTAAGGCTGCACCATATGAGGCTTTGTACGGACAAAAATGTAGATCACCTGTTTGCTTGAGTGAGGTTGGAGATAGCCAACTCACTGGTCCAGAACTGATTCGTGAGACGACCAAGAAGATCGTTCAAATTAAGAACCGCTTGTTAACTACCTGTAGTCGCTAGAAAAGCTACGCGGATAAGAGAACTAAGCCGTTGGAATTTGAAGTCGGTGATATGGTACTGCTCAAGGTATAGCCGTGGAAGGGCGCTGTGCGTTTTGGAAAGCGCGGGAAGTTAAGTCTACGTTACATTAGGCCATTCAAGATTCTAGCTAGAGTCGGTCCAGTAGCTTATACGTTAGAGTTACCTGAAGAGTTGAAAGGGATTCATAGTACCTTTCATGTTTCGAATCTTAAGAAATGTCTAGCGGAAGGCGACATTGTTGTTACGATAGACGAGATTCAACTTGATGATAAGTTGTATATGATTGAAGAGCCAGTGGAAATTGTTGACCAAGAGGTCAAGCGACATAAGCAAAGTCGGATACCTATCATTAAAGTTCGATGGAATTCGCAAAGAGGTCTATAATTTACTTAGGAGCATGAGGATCAGATTAAGAAAAAGTACCCTCATCTCTTTACAAGTAAGGACGAAGAAAGGAAGAGCGGATTAGTCGAGCTGAGCACCAGGACGACGCTCCCTAAAGGAGGGGAGAATGTAACAACCCGAGTTTCAGGTCAACGTTTATCCCGAGCTATGATAATTATTTTTATACGTAATTGATTATAGTCATTTATGCTATATAAGGTTTGATGAAAATTTCCATTTATTAGGAAATTTCAAGCCGTGATTGAGTTTCTATTTGTTTTTAGCGTCTGAGAAAGTCAGAAAAAAAATTATGTTGTCGCTCCGAGAGCGTGGTTATGTTATTTTTGTATTTTACGGCATTTCCCCGAGTTTTCATAAAAACCGTGTTTAAAGGTCATGTTTTACATGATTTAACTTTTTACTAAACGTTTTAAAGTAAAATTAGTGGGACGGAATAAAAATATTTACTAACGTGGTGTGACCCGAGTCTTTGGCTAATTTTATTAATAAAAGAAAACGCTTTATACTAATTTGGAAGGACCATAAGGATGGAGGGGCTAAAAGTGTCAAATGGCTAAACTAGTTTCCTATAAATAGCACCACTCATACACATTATAACACTTTACAAAAATTTGTTCTCCTCCCTTGTTCCTCTTTACCCACGACCGGCCAAACAAAACCACCACCACCACCGTCAAATCTCCGACATGCAATACAATCTATTTACATATTATTGATTCTTGTATCGAGGCCTACATATCCCACTAATAAAATCCAACATGCATTAAGTTTTGAAGAAGTTAGATTTTTGGTTTGTTCTTGAAGATTTCGAGTATAAGGGGGTGTTTATAATTGCTAGACTAGTGTTTTGAGCAATTGGTTGTGTTTACAAAGGTTTAGTTTTGGTGTTTGGGGTTTCATCCAATTCGAACCAACAAGGAGGAACCATATTTGATTTTTCTTATAGCATTGTGAGCATTCTAGTTATGTTTTTGTATTGTTAAATTATTGATATTGCGTATTGTATGGTTATTGCTAGATGTTCAAGTGCGAAAAGTTATTGAAAGCGTATTTGGTTATTGATCAAAGTTTGATGGTTTTAGTATGCTTAAATACGATAGTTAAGCATGTTTTGATAGTCGGTTTATGTCAAAAGTGTCGCTTTAATGGGTTTTTAGTTAACCAAGTTTGACCAGAAAGTTTGACCGCCTTGTAGCGAGTCGAGAAATTTTTGAAAGTTATTTTTGATAATGAAAAGTGATAGTGTTCGCCTTCAGCTACGTTTTGCTAGGTGGATCGTCACGTAACTCTTAATAATGAATGTTTTATGGCCAAGTCAAGTTTGGTTATTTTTTGTGTAAAACTCAACTACGAAGTTTCACTTTTTAAAGTCAAATTTGCGTATACTTTTGAATATGGTTTGTAATGAGCAATGGGTTCGTAATGTTAGTTAATTGATGACGAAATATGAAGTTCGGATTATATTATCCTTACTTTCGGCAACTTTCTAAATATAGAAACTTTGTGGAAAACGATGCGTAACGCAATTGTAATTGTTGTACATTTGTGGGTGCGTCGAAGTAAAATGTTTTGCGTCGCACTTGGAGATTGTAATATTAAACAACGTTGTATTATGAATAGATGCAAGTATAGTGAAGTATGATTATATGAGTTATATAATACTTTTAGTTACGTACCGCAATATATGTATTATATAGGTCGCGGTTGAGACGTGAAGTTATTTGCGCTTGATTGATTTGATTGAATTGGAATCTTTGCTTAAGGTGAGTTCATAGCCTCACATTTTAAATCTTTTGATTGTTTTATAAACCCACGAGGGGGATACATGTTTATTTTATAAAATCGAACACATATGATTTTATGGTAGGCTGGACCCTATGAGATTGTTTCTGCATAAGTAGCTATTGTCGAAGTCCCTTATTTCATGAACTGGTAATTGCCTTGTGTAACACCCCCAAATTGGGTCGCAGCGGAATCAGGGTCCGGGGCGTGTTACTTCTCAGATCAATAACACAAGATATATATAGAACGACCAAAAAGTCGTTTGAAAACGATACATTGGATTTAACAAAGTAATTGTTACATAAGCCCGAAGCTTAACTTGTTCACTTGATCAAAATACAAAGATTTTCAGCCCATACAGATAACAAAATGAAATGCGACCAAATCTTTAATGCAAGACATCCAAATCAAAACCACCAATGTATCCATCGCACCTCGTGCTTATTGATCCCCTGAAAAACATTGCTTTAAAACGTCAACAATAATGTTGGTGAATTCATAGGTTTGATAAATCATATATTGTAGGACCACAAGATTTCCCAAGTGTATGATAATGCAACAGATGCAGACATCATATAAATGTAATTACGTTGCTCTAAGCTCATGACACTGAAGCTTGACGTGTATGAATACCAAATTAATGGCCTACATTGCCCGTGGTGATGTTCTAACCCGCAACATCCTATATTCGACATGGTATACGTTCGTTTGTCCAGTGATAGCTAATCACCCGAACGGGGTTGTCAAACCCAATAGATCTATTAATAACATTCGCGCTCACAATCCCGCAATTGACAGTTCATGATAATGGGCTCAGATATGGGTTATCGCTACTTAGGCAACACGTAATCATAACATGAAACTTAACCACTTGTGTCCAATTGTAAAGCATTGCATGTTTTTCACCCCAAAAACTTTGTAAAACAAAAGCATGTAAAACGTGGGGCTATGAACTCACCTTGAGTGAGTAATGCCAAGTATATCACAAATAACGCGCCACGCGAATTGATCAAATGCAACCTAATTAAATTAAGGTCGTATAAGTACTATAAGGTACATGTACTTCTAATTAACCAATCTCATATGTTCCTATATAGTCCTCATAATCGTTCGGGCTATCATAATAAGAGGGTCATGTAGTGAACGTTTGAGGAGATAGGACACTTTTAAGTGTAAATCCAACACTGTCGGTAAGGCTACCCCGAATAGGCCTCATTATGAAACTCCCTAGTAATATAGCACTTTGCTTAACTAATACCACATATGGTCTATATAGTTCAATCACCATCTAATTGTTTTGGAAAAATTGTATTTAATAAATTAAAACGTTTATATTTCCCTTTGTAGTAAAACTGGTGTAAACTTTGCGTTTTAAGTCCGATTTTGACGTTTCTTATGCCCACGCTTTCGTATAAGGACGAGTTATCATAATTTGACATTTTCATATTTTTGACCCTCTGATGAACAGTACTTTTTACTGTTCACACCAGTTATTAAGTTATTTTTATAGTTTTAATTATCGTAAAACCCGTAAACGTCATATTTTATTCGTTATAGCTCCGTTTTTAGTGATTCTTTCGAGCACGTTCTCGTAATTGAAAGTTCTACTTATTTATGAGGTTTACAAATTAATTATTTTGTCATGAACAGATAATTTTTATTAAAATAGTTTGATATAAGTATTAAATGGTCGTAAACTCGCGGAAATTCATAAACTGTTCGTTACTATTGAAAATTACGATTCTTATCATTTTGGAATCCTAAAAATATGTGTAATCTGTCAAAATTACTCAACTTGCTGTTTTATATAATTTTTATAAATTGTTTTATAAAAATTCTTTTATAAATCCGTTTAATTAACGTATAACTCGTAATTAGCGTAACTTTTTCGTTATTTATCCGTTTGACAAGTTTCTTACCTTTTCGGAATCGTCATGATGTGTAGAATTTTATAAAAACATAAAATAATATGTTATTTACACGAATTTTGGACAGAATCTTTGCATGACTTTGTTAAGTCCATTTCTAACCTTTGTTTCCATATCTTCACTTTATAACTTTTACCACTTGTCTTATATTCCATATATGCTATATATCATAGGTATATTAAAGTCCATAATCCCATACAATGTCCATTTGTCCAAATTTATAAGTTCATCATAATACTTATAAACCATAACTTTTGTATTTAACCATTAATCACTAGTTTTATATATAACCATTTTTACATAATAACCATAAGTGTACAAGTCTTCCATCTTGTTATAACCTTATTGTAATGATCATATGACATTACTACAAGTCCATAATCAACATTAACATGTCATTACTTTTCTTTACTAAGTAACCATATATAAAAACCTTTATAAACCCTAATTTGTCGTTAATAATTTTTACACCAAAACAATATGTAAACATTTATCATCTATTTTTAACTGATATTGAATATCATAACTTTTAATAGTGTTCAAATGATCATTACAAGTAAAAACTCCATTTTCATGTTAAAACCCTAAATGGTGATTCAAGCTATAATAGAACTAACATATGCATATAATGAAAATTGTAAGAACATAAAGAGTTCAAGATGACCTTATGGTGAATGAAGATGATGACTAACACAATCTAAAACCATGTTTGGGACTAGAACAAAGGCATGCCCAATATTAACTTAGTTTCCAAGGAAAACCCTAAATTCTCTTTTTCTTGGTTAATGCTTGAAAATGGTTTGCCAATGCTTGTAAATGCCTTAAAATATCTTAGGAAGGATGTAGGTAGGGGGTTGTTATGGGTTGTAGAAAATTTTAGTATGGATTTTATTATATAGGGGTGTTTGTGCCGTGAGCTTGAAGGAGCAAAAAAGGAAGGGATGGTTTGATTTTTGCTAGTGTTTTTGGTGTGTAGGAGTTCCTATCTCTATATGCATGTTTATATGGTAAAGTCTTGGTCAAAAGATTGCAATAGTAGTCTTAGACAAGTCTCAGGGTCTTAAGGAAGAAAAATAGTCAAAAGGGAACAAGTTATGGCTTGGTTTAATTAGTAGGGTGATGTACAAAGCCACTTGAAAGATTTTTCTTATATTTCTTGTATACATTGCAATAATTTCGTCCCATGTATGATATCTGATATATTTTGTAAACTTTTATGTTTTGGGTATAATGTGGGTATTTGTTGAAGCGTAGAAAAGTTTTGGTGGTTCTGGGTATGCCTAAACGTATTTTATGCGAATGAAATTCACTTTACGCAACCAATAAAAATAAAATGAACAAAGTTAATAATTATCCTCAAAATAATTACTTAACCCTTGCTTGATGTAAACATTTAATTGTTTGATGCCCGTTTACATTAAACGTTAATTTTTAACTTACGCTTTTTAAACTTAATTCATGAAATCACAAGCAAACGCGTACAACACTAAAAATAAATAGTAGATTTATCGACGTCGTCAATGACTTGAAAACACAGGGTGTTATATTTATAATGTTAGTAAGCAAAGAGGTAAGTACACTGCGATGTCTAACGTCCGATCGTTCAAGCATGAACACTAGCTACTACTTTTGCTGTTGGGACATAATGATGAACTTCCTTAATTTGACCATTGAACCAGTTGACGGGAGCCTAAGTTTGCCCTAACCATTAGATTCATAGCAGATTAAAAGTGTCATATCTTTTATATGTATTATATCATGAAATTATCATGCATACTTGATGTGCTGTCGTGTAGGGTCAATTATTTGATTATCAAGTTTTAAATTTAAATTTAGCCAACAAACCTAAAAACAACATACATTCTAACGGCAATGTACCCGATCGGGTGAAGTTTCGTGGTAAGTAGGGTGTTGAACACTAAGAGTGAAACATTAATCCTATATTATATCAATATTTTAATTAGTTCTAATTAGTCTATTTACTGGTTAACCTTATGCTATGTACGTTGTCTAATGATATGGGAGGTTTTCAGCCTGAGAGACTGGCACAGGTTTGGCGATGACAAATATCAATTCAGTACACAATAAACATAAAAGAAGAAAATTGGAAGATAGAAAAGCGGTACAAACCAAATGATAGAAAACTGTATTAGCCATATTAAATCCGGTTCAATGTTGGTTTGTTTGATTTAGTGCAATGATTTACTTATCTCGAAGCGGCATATCATTCTTAAGACTTAAGTAGGACATCATCCTAAGACCTAGACACGATTAATCCTGTCACAATTAACGCATCCGCATAAAGCATCCTTTAGTTTAATTATAATCTATCTTAGAGAATTAAAGCAGCGGTGATCCTGTTAAAACCCTAGCCTAACGGGACTTTACCCACTTATTGTTTGACGGTGCTTTATATACTGGTAGTCCACTAATCCAGTCTTTATCAGTAAATTAAGAGCATGATTATTGAAACATAAACGGGTCACCAACCGGTCCAACTAAGCTCATAATTCAAAGAGAAAGACATAACATTATTTGTGATCCTATTGGTCCAGTAATATGAAACACGATATGGAGAGCTTTCCCTGTATCTAGATTACTTGGTCCGTATCACTAGATCTAGTTGAATGATAGGTCGCATATTCAAACACATAAACAAGTATGAGGTGATAAACATAATTAAACAATCAACAATAAATTAAGAAATCGATTTTAAAACAAACCAAACGTTGAACTTTCATTAAGATGGGTAATACCTGAGGGTATTAGCCCACAACCATTGTACTTATACAACCGTAATCAAACAATTAAAATCAAACGATTAAGAGAGTAAAAATTACACGATGTCTTCTATGGATTCGTGATCAATGCTTGACCTTGGTGGCTGATCTTCTCTTCTAAAATTCGTCTTTAATGAGTATGGTATAAAGAATATGATATTGCACAATGAAAACTCGTTTTTGAGTCTTCTATTTATAGTGTCTGAAAAAGACTCGATACGCCGTATCCAGCAAGGTCGATATGGCGTATTGGGCTAGATTCCTTGGAGTGCGCGCAACGTTCGTAATAAATCAGTGATATCATTCCTAATTTACTTGATTTACTGTATCTTCAAATAGTTATCTTCATGGATATGGTGTATGGAAGCAGTCAGATACGCTGTATTGGGAATTGGTCAAACGCGTTTTCTTGTGAAGTCAGGCGCTGATACGCCGTATCTCTTTAGTTAGATATGACGTATTGGTCAGAAATCAGAAATCTTCAAATATCTTCGTTTTAGCTCTAACAGGTTGTTCTAGGGAATTTACTCTAAAAATGAGAGTAAACAAATGGTTACACGAGAGTTAACTAACCAGTGTAGTTAGTTAATTTTATGACATGTAGGCTATTTGGTTTAATCCTATAAATTTATCAGTTGAACATGTATATAAGCCTTTCTTCCTAATACATCTACCTATAACTTTACCATCCTTAGTAATTTCACTATCAAGTTCAGAGAAAATTACTCTACACTTATTATCATATATTTGTCCTACACTTAGCAAGTTAAATCCTAAGTTATCAACATGTTCTACATTATCTATATTGAGAGAGTCATTGGAAATCGTACCTTTTCTAATGATGTTACCGCGAAGATTACTACCAAAAATGATGCTGCCTCATTGGTATGCCTTTGTTAAGTGAAAGAGGATGATTTCAGTTACCTGTCATATGTTTAGAGCATCTTGATATTCTTTAATCTATCAGCGGTTTCCAAGTGGACTCCAAGCATATCTATTTATATAGGACAATGACTCAAACATTTGGTCCCCAATATCTCATGGGTCCAAAGTTGTTAGGGCTAAACATCCCTTGCATTTGATGCAATTGGTTAGGATGTGGAAATGGAAGACACATTTCCCATGGCATGTAACTTTGACGTAGGAAGTTGTTCTAAGTTACGGGAAAGCCATGAGGTTGGTTTTGTCGACCAACGTTCCTTTTTGGTTACGGTGTTTTAGCACGAGGGTAATTATTATTTAATCTTCTAGGTGGTGGAGCTTTTTTATCTAAAATTAGGTTTTGAAAAACCAACTTTGAGTTTTGATAATGGCTTATAAAATTGTTTAACTTCATTGTCACTAGTAACGAGAACTTTGACGTTGTTTACTATCATGTGTTTTAGTCTAGGACCCAAAATAGATTTTTGAAAAGACACCCATATTTATGGGACCTCCATCAAAGGACACCTTTTTTTGAGCTTTCACTAATTTTATTTCCTTAGTTCCACTAGATGACGCTTCAAATGAATTAAAACCTAAACCTAATTTATCACCGGAGGGTTTTTGATTACTTAACATCTCATTTAAGCAATGTGTGCTCTTTTCAAACTTGGTTAGTTTAAGAGCTTCCTCTTTAGTTTAAGAGCTTCCTTTGTTTTTCTCAAGTGTGGAAAATTTATCTTTTAATTCTCTAATCTCTTTTTCTAAGCTATTTTTAGTGGCTTTTAATATTTTGTTTTTAGTGATTATCTTTAGACTCATTTTACACAGTTTATCATATTCATTATCTAAAACTAAATCGTCTATTGATGAGTTTTCATCACTAAAGTAAGAAGACTCGAAACATACCTCATTTGATGCTTGAGCCACAAGACATGTTTCTTCTTTGATCTTTTCATCATCTTCTTCTCCGCTATTTCTCCAAGAACCTTCGACGAATACTCTTTGGTTCTTGTCTCTTGGTGGCTTTGGACATTCTCCAATAAGATGACTTAGATCTCCGCATCTAAAACACTTCCTTTCACCCTTGCCCTTTTTTTCGTCTCGGCTTCTTTGAGAGGTCTTTTTTGTCATTCCTTGGTTGTCTAACAAATCTTCCTCTTCTTTTACAGAACTTCTTGAAGTCTCTTACCGCCATGGCGTACTCTTCGTCTTCACTTCTGAAAGTCAAACACTCCTCATTACTAGATTCCTTCTTAGCCTTTAAAGCTAGAGATCTCCTTTCTCCTTTAGCTTTGACTATTTCAGAATCTTTCTTGATGATCATCTCATGGACTTTGAGGTTTCCAATTGAGTTTGATTCAAGAGATATTGATGTTAAGTATTAGATCTCTTCAATCGACGTTGAACTTTGCTCTCCATTTTAGGATGTAGAGACTATAGAATCCTTCCTAACATATTTCTTGCTAGGAATAACCTTCATCAAGAGCTTTTTGACTAGTATAATAGCTATTAAAATCTAGCAAAAAGCACTATCTATAGATTCGTCTTCCAGAAAATGACAAAATGGTTCATATTGTTGTAACCAAAAGGTCAAATCTGTTATCTTTGACTTGGCTATTACTTGATGGTGATTAACTAAGTTTTCCAAAATTTCTTTTGTCGTATTACACATGAAAATCCTTTCATATTATTTTCTTGGCAAAGCATTGTAAATAACCATTTTGGCTTCATTATTTTTCTCAAGCCTTCTTTTAAGTTTATTACTTTGTTTTTCAAAAGGGATAACCTCATCTAATTTGGTATCCAGATTTTGTTCAATGGGTTGAAAATCACCTTTAGTAATAACATGCCAAAGATCAAGATCTTTTGATTTAACATATGTCTCGAATCTATTTTTCCAATAAATAAAACTATCACTTTCAAAAAGTGGTGGTCTTTGCATGGATTGCCCTTCTAGATATTTGTCAGAATCCATAGATCGATCCAAGCTTTAAAATACAATATATTTTAAAAATCTTGAGTGACCTTGGCTTCTGATACCAATTGTAGAAACTAGAAGGGGGGTTGAATAGTTTACAAGTTCATTTTACGTTTTAAAAGTTTGCTTTCAAAATACTTAGATTCGAGTTGTATGTTTAACCAATCAACAATATGAACCAACAATATAACAATCTAAACTAAGGCTAAATAACAATAACAATAATATAAAGAGATAAGGAAAAGAATAATCAAACCAAGACGCCAAGATTTTATAGTGGTTCAGCTACGAAGCTCCTCTTCGCCCTACTCCATTCCCCGAGTACCCTACTCGAGATTTCACTATGTCAACAAGCTCCTTTTAGACGGAGAAAACCGTTTACACGTCGCTTACGTTGTTTTCCGTCACTAAGCTAAATGCCGAGTCCTAATCTTAGCTAGAACCAATCTACCACTTTACAAGCAATATACAATCACAAGATCTGCACTATCGGATTTACACATAATCCGAATCACACAATTACACAAGATAATTACAATAGAGATTTGGTACTTAGAAGAAGAGAGGAGAGATCACTAAATAACACTTTGTTTCTTGGCGAATACGAATGTTCTTCTCTTGCACTTGATAGAAGAATGAGAGAGATGAGATGAGATTAGATCACTTGAAACAAGATCAAAGAGTGTTAGTGATCAAGAGATTTAGAGAGAGAAAAAAAGTTTTTAGAGAGAGAAAGTTATCTAAAAAATTCATGCAAAGAGGAATATTTTTCTGTCAGAAATAGTGCAATATTTATAAACAGGATTTCCAACGGTCGTCTGAGGGCGGTCCCGGTGGTCCCAGATATATCTGGGGGCCGTCGTCCCTATAAGGGGGCCGCCTAGTAAACTTCGCTCCTGTTTTTGTCTTTTTGTGGGGAAGGTTGTATCTGATATGGAAGCTTCCATTTTGAGGGGAAAACCATATTCAAATTTATTATTTAAATAATGCATTTTCTTTTATTAAAAAGTATTTATGTATATTTATTTTTAGAAAAATACTTTTGTGAAAATGTAATGGTTAAGAAAAAGTATTTTCGTGATCACTAATCATGTTTAATGATTTGTTTGTACATACCTTAAGTGATTAATCTTAGAAATGGAATTTTACAATTAATAATTTGTAAACGTCTATTTTTATCGTAAACGTTTTTACATTTTGTTATTACCAAAACGTTGAGAAGTCAAAAAATATAAATAACATTTTTAGACATTATTTGTATTAACAAAGACTATTAGAAGAGAGTTGACTATTAGAAAATAATATATATGGATATATTTTACAAGATTATGTAAAATACGGTGCCTATATATGTGTAATTGTTGCTTTTTTATGTGAAAATTTATTTTAGGAAATTATTTAGAGAAATAATCTTGCCTAAAATTGGTCACATAATTAAGGTAATAATATATATGGATATATTTGACATGATTTATCTAAAAAGCTTAAATTGTTTTAATTGCGTTTTTAGATTTGCTATAAATATTTGTTGCTTATTTATCCTGTTATAAATTTTCAACCATGGATTACATGCATGTAACTCATGGTTTATGAAGCTTAAATATCTATATGCATGAGAATTTGTTATGTGAATTATAATTGCAATATTAGGGAAGACCCTTTGTTGAATTAATTGTGTAACTGATTCTGGTTTAGTATGATTAACCTTTTCTTAATATGTTTTGCATGTTTTATATTTGTGGAGTTTTATAATTATGCAAAAACGATTTTTAAAAATTAATATGGACTAAAAGTACATGATGTTTAATGTATGTATATTGATACATACACGTTACAAAATCATGGACTATATACGTAAATTTTGTAATTTTCTTGCAAACGTTCTATAACGTAGGTGTTTAGTGGTTTCTGCAAGGGAACCCACGACGGAACATGCAAGAATACACAAAATTTACATAAACGGTTTTAACAGTATTTTAAGTATGTCGTTATTCGTTACTCGGGTTTGATTATTTCCCGTGGGGAATTAACCTTATCCGTAGTAAGATCTCTTATACTTAGATATATTGTAAATTATGGCAACCCTAATTTCATAAATGGCATGAAAATTTATAAAATTGAGGGATTTATAGAAAGATTTTAAAACAAACAAAAATGGAAAGGTTTTAAAAATTAACTAGTGTCATAAGGTTGTATGCATGCTTATTTATACACAATTGTTTGGTAATGCAATTTTATCAATTTATACCCTTAAAAGGTAAGTCAGTTGCCATCCAAGTATAAAATCACTTGAGTTTGTTATTTAACTCTAAGACAGTCTTAGGTGAATTTTCAAAACAAGGTAATATAACAATCATATGGTCAGACCTGAGACTGTAAAATTACAGATTTTGTATTGGACGACTTATATCGAGTATGGTTGGTCAGACCTTCAACCCGAGGCACAAGATGGGGTGAAACATGCTACTTGACATTATAATTCTAGATTATATTGCCTTGTGCCCCATAATACTAAGAGTTGCACATGTTGTCAATTATCACCCATTGATTACCTTTTGGGTTATACCATTTCTAGTAGATCAACTTCATTAATGGTACAACGTCAAGTTGGATCTTAGACTCTTACTAAATTAATCGTTTATTTTGAATAAAACATGGGTAGTTAATTTTATAAGAGATGATTATCGAAAATACTAATATTTTCTGAACTTTTGATTGTTTTGTAGATGGCTGTTGCTGCCCAAAACACAAACAATACGACTATCAGGTCGATTCTCCTGGCGGAGAAACTTACTGGTTTGAATTTCGCAAACTCGTATCGCAATCTTAGAATTGTTCTCAGGTATGAGAAAAAGATGAAGTTTGTAGAACAGACCATTGGACCCGCTCCTGGTCCTAAAACTTCTGACCCTCACACTATTTGTAACACCCCTATTTTGACAAATATAGCAACGAAAGCTAATCTGGGGTATTACTTCATAGTACAACAGTCATAATCATAGAAAATGAATCGTAAAGAGACGTTTTGGAAAAATTTAGTTATCATTCATTTATTCATCAGAGTTTTGCAAAAGAGATATCCCAAAATCTAGAAACATAAAGTTTGAATGATAACAATTTAGCCATCTTCAAGTCCGTGCCACTCCGTGCCAAAAGTTGCTCAATTTCCTGAGATAAACATGCTAAAAAGGTCAACACAATGGTTGAGTGAAATTCATAGGTTTATGATAAACAGTTTGAATACAAGTTCAATAATAGGTTACGTTGTTATACACCCATAAGTGTAATAATTGCATATACAATTATCATGGAAAAATAGTATTATTGCCCTAAGCTCATGACATCAATACGTTAACATGGAAATCACCGTAGTGACATTGGTTGAGGAACAAATGTCCTCGTGGAAAGGTAACTTGCCAAAGTTACCCATTATAATCAAATATAGTGCTATTGGTACCAGAAAGTATAGGTACACCAACGGGAGTCGTCACACCCCGATAGATCTATCCACAATATTCGCGTTCACTCGCAAGTGACTAATGGTTCATGATGGTGGGGGTCTTTTGGCATAAAGGGACTTAGACAACAGATGCAATAATATATCAGGATAGCATACATTTAGAAAACACTTGTATTCATGGTTTATAGCATGTATCCCCCTCGCGGGTTTATGAAAACATTAGAAGATTTAAAATGCGAGGCTATGAACTCACCTTAACAGGGAAATCTGATTGATGGCAAAAGTATATGAAATGAAAGTAACGGCCTCGTCACGTAACCTGAGGGTAATATGTCAAGTCTTAGTGTGATTGCTTATGTTTTCAAAACTTTATAAAGTTTAACATACATCTTACTTTGATTTATTAATTTATGGAAATATTGTATCACTGTTCGGGCTATCATAATTCAGAGGTCATGTATTAAATGTTTGAGGAGCCAAGACACTTTAAATCATAAATCCAACAAACTTGTCAAAACGTATACCCAAATGAAACCCCTCACATGAAATTCCCTAGTAACGTGATATGATAAGATTTTGAGTTTCTTCAAAAGCTAGTCGATGATAAGTTACGTTAAATATATAACGTAATTCTTTTATAATGCGTCGATCGATGATTAATAACGATAAATGTGTCGGGTTATAATAAAATTGAGTCTTATAATATTAATATATATTTTTATAATTTATATAAAAATATTATATCTTATAATTTTAAGAATACAAAATGGAAATATATACCCTTGGTTTATAAACTTCTACAAGTTTAGTCCTTTATATAATAAGTTTATAAATACTAAACCTTTAACTTTAGAACTTAGCAAGATAGGTCCTTATAGTTATATCTTTTGAATAATGACATTTTCAGCCCCTCTAGTTATAAATTTCAGAAAGTTACGATATATACCCCTATGCATGAAAATATTTGTAAATCAAGTCCAAAATCCATAATATTGATATTTTTCAATATAGAAAGTAATTTTCAGGTTATAGCTTATTATAATAAGCCAAAATAAGTTATAATGAAAAAAATTTTACAAGCTTGAACTTATGAAAAGAGCTTATGAGCTTGAAAACACCAAAATGGGTTCGTTTGGTTTAGGAAAACCAAACCATATGGTTTTGTGGTTCAAGGGCTTAAACAAAAGTTTACACATGATCTTATAGAGCTTATGGAACACTTAAAACAGAATGTGAGCTTATTGAACAAGAATTTAAGCTTACTTGAGCTTAAACGGGTCGAAATGAGGGTTTTAGGTTTGTACGCCTAGGAAATGACTTCAATGGCTTCCTTCTCTTGTTTTCTTGGCTTCTAAGGGCTGAGTACTTCTTCTTTGGCTTCCTTACTTCTGCTAGAACTTGGTTTGAACTTAGATTTAAGGTGGAAAAGAGTTGTGAAGATGAAATGAAAGTGTATGTGTGTCTTCGGCTTATATATGGCTCAAATGACTTAGGGGCCAAGTTTTCCTGGAGTAGGCACCAAGATTACTTGGTGTGGTGGCCAAGGGCTGCTATGGTGACTAATAGAAAGTTAGGGTAAGGTGTAGGGAGGTGGTGATGGTTCGAAAATCAAAGACGGTGACAAGTAGTTTACTTAGTGTGCAACTTGTGGTAGTAGCTTACAATGAGGTGATGGAGGTGCTTGTAAGGTGCTAGAGTGATGGTGATGTGGTGGTGAGGTCATGGTGATGAAGGTGGTGGTGAGTCATGGAGGAGCTTGAAGTGTTTATTTAGTTTATACATGGCTGTTTTTAGACAACCAACATCAGTCCCGGTAATTTGGTTGCCATTTACAAACCGTAATTTCGATCAACCTCAAACCAGTGAGCATGGTTAGATATTTGAGTCCTCTACAACTTTTAGTTTTACATATTTAGGGGTTACTATACAAAAATTTGGAGATATCAGCCATTTACTACAGGTGTGCAGAATTTACGCACCTTTACCATTTCGGCTATAACTATTTCATTCGACGTCGAATCGGGGTGATTCAATCGGCAAAATGATTACAAGACATAGGGCTACAACCTAGTGTTTTTACTTAATACCCAGAACCTACTTATTTTGCCCAGATCTTATGTTTTATTAACGGATCAGATTCTGAAAACTATGAACTAGTTTAAGGTGTAATGGGTTTACTATGGTTTTATGATTTCTGTTTAGGGTTAGATGAATTAGGGTTTTAGGATTAGGGTTTATAATGATTTAGGGATTAAGTTTAGGGTTTAGGAGTTGTGCATTGGGTGTTTGTACCTTGTGTTAAAGTGGTGGTAAGATTATTAACCTGATATAGGAGCGTAAATGACCTTGTTTGTATTTCATGCATAATTGGCTTGTACATTGGGCTTTAGAAGGTTGTACAAGGGTTTAGGAGGGAAAATATATTCAAAAGTTTGGCATTGTAACTTGTACACATTCTTTGAACATTTGTACACTTGTTTTAACATGTAATTAGGGTTTTTGGAATAAACGTTAACGTATAATGCTTGTTTTGGAATAACGTTAAATTGGAACTTTATAATGGATAACGTACATGTAAAATGATATTTTTAAAATATACTTTACATATTAGGATGTTTACATGATATAAACATAGATATAGATGGCATTGGTAGAGGTTGCGTGAGCTCGTTTACTTTAGTTATGTAAACTACGTTACATAATGGAATAAAGCAAAAAATTTCCCTGTAAAAAGGTAGTATATATAGATGTTACATTGCATCTAATTTAATAGATGGATAATTACATTGATGAAAATTTTGGGTTGTTATAGTCCCCCAACCTTAAAGAAATCTCGTCCCGAGATTTAGTTGAATGATGGAGTGATGTTTGTAAATAATCGAGTGAACAATTTACAAATCGAAAGAAGTCTAGAGACTTATTTGTATGATGGTAATAATGATAATGATTAAATGATCGAAAAAGAATTATTTGTACAAACGGATTGAAAGAGAATTGTTTGTACGAATGCCATACACTTAAGTTCACTCATTTATAATTTGTCATTTACAAACAGAGGCGTCCCAATCCTTGTAACTGAGAATTTATAAATTTATAGTTCGGTGGTTTATAATTTCCTTATTCAAATGAAGAAGCGTCCTAATTCATTTCAATAAGATGATTATAAATCATCCTACTTAAGCATAAAACATGATATCAAAACGGTGTTAAGTAGAAGATGTTTCCTTGGCGGTATGATTTTCCAAAATCATGAGAAGAATAATGAGACATTAAATTGCACGATACTGATCCAGAAATCACACTTGGAGAATTTGGCATACAATTCCTCCTTTCTGAGTAATTCCAAAATTATTCTCAGATGATCTGCGTGTTCTTCTTTGTTACGAGAGTAGATAAGAATATCATCGATGAACACTATTACGAATTTGTCCAAGTATGGTTTACACACACGATTCATGAGATCCATGAATACAGCAGGCGCGTTAGTTAAACCAAATGGCATCACTTGAAATTCATAGTGTCCGTATCTTGTTCTGAAAGCAGTCTTGGAAATATCTTCATCCCTTACTTTCAGTTGATGATAACCAGACCTTAAGTTGATTTTCGAGTAAACACTCGAACCTTGAAGTTGGTCGAGTAAGTCATCGATCCTGGGTAATGGGTAATGATTCTTTACAGTAAGTTTATTCAACTCCCGGTAATCAATACACATTCTGAGAGATCCGTCTTTCTTTTTAACAAACAAGACAGGAGCTCCCCAAGGCGAAGTACTTGGTTGGATAAAACCTCGGTCTGCTAACTCTTGAAGTTGGTTTGACAGTTCCTGAATTTCTGAAGGAGCTAATCTATAAGGTGCTCGGGCTACAGGTGCCGCTCCTGGAATTAAAATGATTTGAAATTCTACTTGGCGAACTGGGGGAAGGCCAGGTAGATTTTCAAGAAAAATTTCCAAAAATTTTATGACTACTGGTATGTCTTCTAGTCGTTTTTCGTATTACTTGGGCTATGAAAACTTGACATCCCTTGGATATATACCTTTCGGTTTTTATACAGGATATGAGGTTTAATCGAGTTTTACTTCGATCGCCTTGGATAATTAAAGTTTTCATCGTTGATTGGGATGTGGATGACTTTCTTTAGCATGATACTTGGATAACCAATCCATACCAATGATGACGTCAAAACTACCGAGTTTAATTGGCATAAGATAAATTTCGAAAGGTTGATTTAACAAAATCAGGGTGAAACCCTGGATAACGGTATTATGAAATAGCGAGGTATAACGGGATTAATCATGAACAACTTGCCTTCATACTTTACATAGTCAAAATTTGACAAGTGTTGTTATTTATAACTTTGGAATAACTACATTTTCAGCCCCTTTAGTTATAAATTTCAGAAAGTTACGATATATACCCCTAGCATTGAATATATTTGCAAAACAAGTCCAAAAAGCCATGCAAGCTTATTTTAGGATTCCAAATGATATTTGCAGGTTATAACTTATTAGAATAAGCTAAAATAAGATGTTCTAACGGTATCAAAAGTTTAGAAAAAGGATTCGTTAGCTAGAAAATCAAAACGGGTCATTTTTAGGGTTTTAATAAAAAAACACATGGGTTTGAGGATTCAAGTCTTTAATAAGAGTTTATATAGGATCTAACAAACCTTATGAAAGATTTAAATTAGATTATAACTTATGGAACAAGATTTTGAGCTTACTTGAGCTTATAAGGGTCGAATGAGCTTAATATGGGTCGAACAAGTTGATTATGACTTCAAGACCTTCCTTCTCTTAATTCTTGACTTCTAAGGGATTGGTATCTCCTTATACTTCTACTAGGGCTTGGCTTGGACTTGTTTAAAGCTTCATTTGAGTGTGTGATGAGTTTTTGAGTTGAATAGAAGAGTATGTGTATGTATGCATATATATCGTGAGGAAAATGACTTGGAGGCCAAGTTTTCTTCGAGTAGGCACCAAGATTACTTGGTATGGTAGCCAAGGGCTGTAGAGTGGTGACCAAAGAGTATCTATGGTGAGTCATGAGGGCTAGGATGAGGTGTTGAGAGGTGTATGGGAGTTTGGTTATCAAAGGGTGACAAGGAGGGTTTTTGGAGTGCAAGTAGCTTACAAGGAGGTGATGGAGGTGGTAGGGTGGCTGCTTGGTGATGACAAGGTGGTGATGGAGGTGGTAGGGTGGTTGCTTGGTTGATTTAAAATGGTTTAATTAGGTTTAAAATGAAATTAAGGTTTTAGGGTTTCGTTTAGGGTTTAGGGTTTTAGATTAGAGTTTTAGGACGATCTAGGGTTTAAGAGTCACGTATTAAGTGCTTGTACCTTGTGCTAAAGTGGTAGTAAGAAACCAAAGTGATTTTGGAAGTAAAATGACATTGTTTCACTTTCTTGCTAAATTGACTTATACATTGGGCTTAAATAACTTGTACATTGACTTGGAGGGAAATTATATTTCAAATGTTGTGCATTGTACACTTGTACACATGCTTGAAGGCTTAAACATTCATTTTATATGTATACATTACATATAATTAGGGTTTTGATATAAACGTTAACGTTTAATGCTTGTTTTGATATAACATTTTGAAAAGTATGTTAAATAGATAATGTACTTGGTAAAAATGATATTAAGATATAGACTTGACATATTAGGATGTTTACATGATATAAACATAGATATAGATGGCATTGGTAGAGGTTGCGTGAGCTCATTTACTTTGGAGATGCAAGTTATGTTGCATAATGAGATAAAGCAAAAATTTCCCTGTAAAAAGGTGGTATATACTTTAATAGATGGATAGTACATTGCATCTAATTTAATAGATAGACATTTACATTGATGAAAATTGCAGGTTGTTATAGTGGAATCCTCTGATGAAGAAGGTTTGGGTAAAGAGGATGCATCTAAACAGGGGAGGAGGATTCTTGATATTGATGCTGATGAAGACATTACCTTAGTTAATGTTCAAAATGATGCTGATATGTTTGGTGTTAATGACTTAGATGGTGATGAGGTGTTAGTAGAACCAGAGTTTACTGTTAAAGATGTGAATTTAAGTGTTGATGAAGTTACTTTGGCTCAAGCACTTGTAGCTTTGAAAAGTGCAAAAGTTCAGGAAAAAGCTAATGTTGTAGAAAAGCCAAGTGAATCAATAACAACAACACTAACACTTACAACAACAACTGCTGCTACAACAATTATAGCTGTTAGCACAAGACCCAGAGCAAAAGGGATTATTTTTCATGAACAAGAGCAAGCACCTACATCAATAGTTTCTTCACAACAACCATCACAGGTCAAAGTTCAGGACAAAGGCAAAGGAATTATGGTAGAAGAATCTGTGAAAATGAAGAAGAAAGATCAAAGCAGTCTTGATGAAGAATTTTCTTTCAAGCTACAAGCTGAAGAAGAAGAAGAAGAAAGGCTTGCTAGAGAAAAATCTCAACAAGTTGAAGAAGCCAACATAGCTTGGGATGATGTTCAAGCTAAAATTGATGTTGATTATCAGTTGGCTCAAAGACTGCAAGCACAAGAACAAGAAGAGTCGTCTGATGCAGAAAAGGCTACATTATTTGTACAACTCTTGGAGAAAAGAAGAAATCACTTTGTAGCAAAAAATAGCAGAAGAAAAGAGGAACAAACCACCAATAAGAGCTCAACAAAGGAGTATCATGTGTACTTATCTGAAAAACATGGAAGGATGGAAACCCAAAGATTTGAAGAACAAGTCATTTGACAATATTCAAGAATTATTTGACAAAGCAATGAAAAGGGTGAATACCTTTGTTGACTACAGAACTAAGTTGGTAGAAGAGAGTTCCAAGAAAGCTGAAGTAGAGATAGCACAAGAGAGTAGTTCAAAGAGAGCAGGAGATGAGCTAGAACAAGAGAATGCAAAGAAGCAGAAGGTGGATGAGGATAAAGAAACAATAGAGCTTCAAAGTCTAATAAAAGTTGTTCCTGATGAAGAGAAAGTAGCAATTAATGTTGCACCTTTAGCTACTAAGCCTCCAACCATTGTTGACTGGAAGATCCATAAAGAAGGAAAGAAAAGCTATTATTATATAATAAGAGCTGATGGAAATTTAAAGATGTACATAGTCTTTAGTCTTATGCTTAAAAGTTTTGACAGGGAAGACTTGGAAATTTTGTACAAATTGGTAAAAGCTAAGTATGGATTAATAAGAACAGTGGAGGACTTAGATTTGATTCTATAGGGGAGATTTGAAGACAATGTTTGAATCACATGTTGAAGATCAAATATGGAAAAATAAAGATAATTACAGTGTATTGGATTGGAAGCTATATGATTCTTGTGGAGTTTATTCATTAAGGAAGCAAAATATGTACATTCATATGTTGGTAGAGAAGAGATATCCCCTTACACCTGCTACAATTACATATATGCTGAACAAGAAGCTTCAATGTGATCATCTTAATGAAATGGCATATCAACTTCTTAAACTTCTCACAAAATAGCTTAAGAATCAATGAAGTGTTTAGAAGCATCCTCTTGGTGATTAATAAAGCTTTAAATGAAACTTGATGATTTTAAAGAAAAATATAAAGTTTAAGGGAGGATTGTTGGGATTAAAAGACTTCTTGAAGATCTTAGAGTTACTGCTACTCAGGTTTGTGTTACTGCTGCTAAGCAAAAGTTAGTGCTATTAATTAACTTTAATGAAAAATATGCTAACTAGTTAGTACTGCTAGTGTAACTTAGTTACCACTGCTAATGTAACTTAGTACTGCTAGTAAATGTTAGTACTTCTAGAGTAAAGTTAGTACTGCTGGTGAAGATTGAAGAAAACATTCTAAGTAGTTACTAATGCTTATACACAGTTAATGCTGCTGGTGTATAAGTTACTACTGCTGGTGTTAAAAGTTAATGCTGCTAGTACAAAAGTTACAACTGCTCAAAGATTAAGACTGCTAAAAGAGTTTCTACTGTCAGAGAAAGGATAAAGACAGAAGAAAGGATAAACATTGATTGGAGATCAAGAATACTTACGAGATAAGTATTAGTTATTTATAGAATAGATCATAAAGAATATTCTAAGTTTTAGGAATATATTGTAAATGAACTAGGACTTCTTGGTGTATAAAAAGAGGTCCTAGGGCATAGAGTTTGATATCTAGAAATCTTTTGTTTTTGTGTCTTAGTCGTATAATTCATAGCTTCAAAGTTTTGTAACCTTAATACTAGGAGAGTATTCGTATTATTTGTAATAATAATATTTGAGCTTTTAGTGTTGAAATTATATTGTTTTGTGTTACTAAAGAATTCTGCTTATATTAAAGATTAGATTCCGCATAATCTTTAGTATTATCAAACAAAGTTTCTTAAACTAAGTTGTGTTAGATTTATCTAGCATAACGAAACCTTAAACAAGCTTAAGGAATTCAATCATTATAAGTTAACTGGGATCCAACAAAAACTGTCCGGGCTGTAGCAGTGTAGGATCCAAAAATGAGTTTGTCTATGACCCAAATCCTTATTCTTATAATGAAACACCCAACTTCTTTAACCAACCTCCACAACACCAATACGAGACATACTCGTGTAAGTTGTGTGGAGATAGTCCTCACTATGGATTTGATTGCCAAACACGCACCCCGCTTGTCTATGAGCAGGACTCGTGTAACAATCAAAACTTTAGTAATGACCAATCTCCATATTATTCTCTGAGTCAGCCACAACAGTTCGATTGTTGTGAGGTCTGTGGAGGTCCGCACTTTAGTTCAAATTGTCAAATTAGGAACCCGCTTGTCTATGAGCCTAATCCTAGTAACAATTTTGACTTTCCTTATTTTGACCAACCTCCACAGTACCATATTGATAATTCATAGCAGTTCGACTATTGTGAGCATTGTGGAGGTCCTCATTATAGATCTGATTGTCAAACGAGTAACGCGTTCTATGAGCATGCTCCTTATGACGAGGGAGATAATGAGATCAATTCACTCACCAAGGAACCTTTAGACACCCACTTAATGGGGGATGAGGTTATTTGCACAACTCTTATAAGGGAAGATGATGAATTCATAAAGTCTAGTATTGATGATCTTGTCCTAATCCCAAGGGAGTCTGAGGTGACATCTGATAGTGTTTTAGAGGGTGATATGCCTGCTAATACACCTTTGCCCCTACTGATAATAGGGAAGTAGATTTTGATATCAATTCACCTTTAGGAGAACAAGTAGTCAACCTTTTGATGGAGAACGTGGATGTAGCTGGCTTGCCCTGGCATTTGGTTAAGCGACTTTTCAGTCATTTACTCAAAAATCCGAGTTTAACCAAAGGAATGTCTGATGAACCTTTAGGTGATGATACAAAACCTAGATCTTATGATATGACTTTCTTAAACCCTCTCTTCGATTTTAATGATGATTTTACCTTATGTAAGGATAATCCACTTTTTGATAAGGAGTTTGAGGACATTAGTAGTCTGGACTATCGTAAGTTGACCCCAGTTATTGATGAGCCCACTTTCCTAGTCACACTGCCTTTACCGTGTACTGATGTTTTAGGAGATGCTATTATAGATATCGACTTACTTTTAGGAGAGCAATTAGACACCCTCTCAACAGGGGATAGGGTAATTGACTTCAATCCTAGTAGAGACATAGAAGAACTAGAACGTTTACTAGCCGATGACCCTGTCCCAGTCCCAAGCGTGTTTGATAGACCTTTAGGTAATTCTGATTCGATGTCTAGATCAACTAAGACTAGCGACCTTTTTGAGGAGCTTATCGCTGAGATCGGCCTAGACGATTCAATTCCATTTGAAATTGATGATAGGTATTACAATTCAGAGGGTGACATTCTATTTTTTGAACAATTGCTTAATGAAGATACATCTTCTGATGTATCTCCAGCATTGTTACCTATAAAGTCCTCCTTACTAGTTCTACCACCCCCCATTTCTAAGCAATTTAGCTTAAGGGAGGTGGAAATATTTGATCCATTCTTCTCCCTAACACAGTCGGGGGGAACAACGAGGGTGATGGAGACCTCTTCTTTAGGCTTTCATCATATGCCATCACCCCGTCCTGCTACATACTCACCTAAGGAGGTGATGCATATCTTTTACCATCCTCACCACACATCGGGTGATAGATTTAACCATTGATATGTGTGAAAACACATATCCATTTTATATCAAAATAGACCCTAAAAAGACCAAAATTGTGCTTAAAATGCTTGAATATTGCTTGTTTTGTCTTTGTGATTGTGTAGGTACGGATAAAGCAAAAATCACAAGAAAACGGTCAAAAACCGGACAAACACGAACACGGGAACGGAAGAGCACACAAAGGGCCGGGAGAAAACTACAAAAAGTCAAATGGTCAACTCACTAAAAGACAAAAGCCAAAGTTAACAATTCAGTCCTTCAAAATATCCAAAGTAACAAAACAAACCCAAAATTCCACTAACGGTCGTTAGTTTAAAACCTAACAACCGTTAACTCTTTATAAAACCAAATCCCACAACCCGGTTACCCTTATCCCATTTCCAAGCCCAAACCCATTACCCTTTGGCCCAAGTCAACGAGAAAAAGCCCCGGGTCAAACAAACACAAACGCACCCTTATAGTAAAAAAAAGCGGGAAAGTTTGTTGTTACTGTTCATCGTCCTCAACCTTTTACCACGAGTCAAAATCAAAGGGTTTTTGCTAATTGAGGGCTTAAAAGGGTAATTCAAGGAACAAAGTACACGTTGGCAGGGTAATACATCATCATAAGGCTCCTATTGGTCAAACCACAAGAAAGAATGACACGGTGGCAAGAAAGAAAACACAAGGAAATGATTAGATTTGTACTCATCTATAAGCACAAAGGTGTCACAATCACGGATTGCCACGATGGTAATTCGTGTGACAAAAATTTAATCCAACGGTGTGCAAGATGGATCCAATGATTAAGAAATAATCAAGGGCCAATGTTGAGAGGAGCGTGTAACAACCAAAGGCTCCTTGAAGCTTCATCAACAGGCTATTTATAGCCTCACACTCTCACACACCAGGGGGACACCTAGTTTTTAGCTTTTAGATTTTTAGGAAATTTAGCTTAAGCTTTTAAGTTTTAAGTCAATGTAATTTTCATTTAAACTTTTGTAATTTTCTTTTCAAGTAATGTAATCAAGCCTTTTTAGTTAATGAAATTTGAGTTTTCTTTAATAAATTTGTCAAAAGCTCTCTATAAGCTCTAGTGATAGTGTACGGACCAATAAGCTCTTATAAGCTCTCACAAGTCTATAAGCTTGTGATTGAGCTCAATTCAGTCTTTAATTCACTTAAACCTTAAAATCAGCTTAATACTTTGATTATTGGACTCTTAAGCTTATGGAAGGGAAGCTAGCAAGGGATGAGCTTCCAAGGACTTTTACTGGCTTATCTTTGATAAGCCAGAGCTGTTGATAAGCTCTTTGAGCAAATTTTGCCTTTGTTAAGCTAAGGCTTAAGTAAGTTCTCTATTTACTATTTTTGTTTTTAAATTTCTAGCTTAAATTTGCTTATTATTTGCCCATATGATTATCTAGTTGCTTATTTGAGCTTTATTAAGCTTCTTTGTGCTTATTCATCATATTTAGCTATCTGTTTTAGTTTTTTATAGTCTAGCTTATAATTTGTCTTAACTTGTCTTAAAAATTAAAAAAAAACCAAAAATAGTGTAGCTTATTGTTTATGGCTTATTATATGTTTAGGATTGCTTATTAGGCTTATTATAAATTATGTATTATCTGGTTATCAAATTATGTTCATTAGATTTCAAGTTTGCTTGTTTAAATGCAAGTTGCCAAAGTTAAATGGGTGTTTGGATTAATGAAGTTTGACCTTCATAAGTCAAAATAAGTTTGTGTTTTCAATTTGGTCAGCTTCATTTTCATAATTAAATAAGTTTTAAAAAGGTTTGAATCATTAGTTTATGTTTAAGAAAATTTTGAGGCTTGATCTCTTTGTTCCTGCACCAGGGGAATTTTCCCTTTCCTTTGCTTGTTAAAAATTTGATCCAAGCCTCATTGAGCTTGGATTTTGTTTGTGTTGAGTTTAAACACAATCATTGAGAGTTTCTAGTGCAGGATTGACAAACTTGGTCACCTGCAATATTGGTTTTGCCTCTTTGCCATTTGCATCAGATAGACACCACTGCAGTCTTAAACTGCAGTGGTTTTAGATCAAAAATTAGGATAGCTTATTTGGTTTTTAGCTTTTAAAAATCAGTAGGGTTATAGTTCACAAATAGGTTAATATAGATTAAAACTTGTTTTTCATATTTAAGCTTATTACATAGGATAAATCAGCTTTTAAAGTTCAATAAAAAACCTCAAAAAGCCAAAAACAGTAGTAACTAAAACATAGATTTTAAACTTAGATTTCTAGCTAATAGTATTAGTTTTTATCATTTATATTTGTAGCTTACTAATAGAGTAATTAGATTTCAAAAGCTCAGCTTCTGTCAAAGCTAATTGAGCTTTTTAGCTTATTTAGATTTTGAGTTTTTAGTGCTTATTTCTGAGTTTGTCATTTAGATGATTAAATTTAGTTAGCTTATAGTATTTTAAGCTTAAGTAGCTTTTCAAAATTAGTTGCTATACATGATTAGCTTTCCAGGACAGCTTTTAGAATTGAAATTGAGCTTAAATTAAGTTGTGTGCAAGCTGTTAAGTGAAAACTAGCTTTTTGGTCCTTATAAGCTTACTTACTGTAAACAGCTTTGTCATTAGCTTTTTGAGTGCTTATTTCTAGGTTTCAGGTTAAGCTTGTTTTATTAAAGTTGCTTAAAAAAGGTTCATCTACAACTTTTGTTTTTTAAGTTTTTTTAAAAAAAAGGGAAGTGGAAGTCGGGGGTGAGCAAGACTCGAAACCCCGACCTCAACACCTCAACCCTTTATAACACCACACACTACCGCTGTGCCCTTGGGTCTTTTTCATAAGACTCTTGCATTACTTAATCTTTATACACATTTTCCCCAATAAGCTTTATAAGCTGTTTCAGCTTATTTCGTAGCTTATTGAATAAGCTGTGTTCATAAGCTTATTTTTCCTAGGTTTTAATTAGTATAAGCTAATTTCGGTAATTTTTCTAAGATTTTTATAGTTCATTTAGTATTTTTAAACATTTATTTTCATTAAAAACTTAAAAAAATCATAAAAATAGAAAAATAATCAAAAAAATATAAATCTTTTTTAGAAAATTTTCTTTTATCATAAAGTTCATAGGAAAATTAGTTTTGTTTTCGTAGGGTCTAATTTGCAAAAATTCGATTTTTAAAGAACGGTATTTGTCCTCATTCTCGTTTTTCGTGTTTTAACGCTCATTTTAATTCCGTTTTTGTTCTAGTTTTCTTTAAACTTACTTTTTAGTCAAATAGAGTCCATTTAAAAAGAAAATTTTAAGCTAGGTTTATTTTTAGTAATTTTGGGTTTTTGACCTCCGTTTAAGGGTCCCGTTTTGCGTTTTTACTTAAATTTTGATTTCCCGTTATTTGCCTTCAAACTTAATTGTTAGGATTTGTTAATTTTAATTTTTTTTAAAAGTAGATAATCAAATCATTCCTTATTTCCAAATTCAAATCATTGTCCGAGCATCAAACGTGGATTCAATTTCATAAATCGTTGGGGAAACGACCCGGGGAATCATACTTCCCGGTTAATATACGTATTATATTATATTATATATATTTTTCAGGATTTCCTTTTTACCTTTGTCCTCAAGGGTAATCTGGTAATTTTCCATCATATAATATATTTTATTATTACGTATATATAGATTTTGACGAATCATTGATCTTTCAAGAGAGGAACATGCATAGTGATGAGATCAGGAAAACTTGCTCTCCGTTCATTTTGCCAAACCCACTGATTATTATCAATCATATTAGCCAAGGTAGCATTATTGGCATATCTTGCATCATACATGTCTCTTCTTGAGATGATTTGGCAAGGGGTCTAATATCATTCCATTTATCATACCAAATAGAAATACTCTTTCCATTACCAACTTTGACCTCAATATGCTCTTTCCAAAATAGGTTATTGCACTGTTGGATTAGTATCGAAATGAAAAACACTAGATTGGTTTGATCTTTTGGTGTCGGGTAATGGAGTCAGGCCACAAAACCCATTCAACTACAAAATGGTAGGTTTAGTTCATGGATTCTGACAAAATTTGTCCTTCTAATTTTTTAGCCACAAACTTGTGTACTTTCTTTTTTATCATATTATTATACTTTTTGTTTTCTCTTAAATGATTTTATTTTAATGCAACATTAATTTATAAATTTAATTTATATATAATAATATATTTGCTCTCTTACTTTTTTCATACCTAATCCAAATCTTTCAAACCACCCCTAAATCCTAAACATATGTACAAACCAAACAGGCCCTGACTATTTAATTGTTAAGTAAAATTTTAAATTATTATATGTTACACATTGTTTTCCATCACAATTTGCAATCGTGTCATATTTCTTTCGTTTTACATGAGAGACATCACCTTAGGCACTGACGGGGCCAGTAGGGGGGCTGGAGGGTGCTCGGCCCACTAGTACAAAAAGTGGATTTGGTCACACATGGGAAAAATGGAACGACCACACATTCACATATTTATGTGGCTAAAGGTACCAAAATAGACAACATTTACTAATTAGCCACACATGAAAATTTCGATTGTGTGACCATTAGAACTGTATTGCCACACATTCGAACAGTATGTGGCTAAAGGTAACTAGTAATATTATTTAGCCACATATGAATTTGGAACGCGTGACAAATACAAGTAAGCTTGAAGCATTAGTCACGATATACATATAAATAGTGACAAATATATGTCACACACTTGAACAATGTGACCAAATTGGCATATATGGTCACATGAAGTAATTTTTTATGCGTCTAAATCATACAGTCAAGTTTTGTCACACATTATTTAAGGGTGAATGCTATCTTTTGCTAATTATTTAGCCACATATGAATTTAGGATGCGTGACAAATGAAAAGTAAGGTTGAATCATTAGTCACGATATAAATATAAGTAATGACAAATATATGTCACACACTTGAACACTGTGACCAAATGCATATATGGTCACACTAAACGTTTTGTCACACATTATTTAAGTGTATCAAAAATCCAGTACATATGGTCACGTAACTTAATATGTGTGTTTAAAGTTTAGTTTGTGTTAGCTTGCCAAAAGCTAATGTGTATAGTCACATGTACTTCTAGCACGATCATGTGACTATATGCCTTTACAATAGCCACAACATATCACAAATGTGTGACTAAATTATGTTTATGGCCACATTTAATGTGATTATATGTGACTAATATATTCATAACAGTCACATCGTGAAGTATTCATGTGGCTATTATTTAGAACAAAATGTGAAATTGGTCATCATTAAATTTCATGCTTTGTGTGACTAAATATTATAAAAGGCCACACATTCGAACATTATGTGGCCATTGGATAAACAATAGTCACACAAAATACATAGTTCTTCACTTTAAACAACATATGGTCACACTTATTAACACTTTTGGCCACTTTATGCTTAATTGTATATGACTAAAAACAAAAAACAAACATGCTTTGTGTGACTAAATATTACAAAAGGCCACACAAACATAAAATTCATGTGGCCATTGGATGATCAA
>BQNB010026111.1:0-13587 GCA_026074375.1 Tanacetum coccineum
AAATGAAATTCAAATTTTTGGGTTTTACAACTCTTCCCTTCTAAAAAAAATTTCGTCCTCGAAATTGAAATAGGTAAATGAATTCAGGGCTATTCAGATTATCAAGGATGACACGGTTGGTATGACAAACGATAGGGGCGTGATGTTCAGTCAACCAATCCATGCCCATAATTACATCAAATTCATTCATATCCATAGGAAACAAACTAGCAAAACGAATCATATCATCAAATCGAAGCGGACAATTCTGGTATTCATGGTGAGACTTTTCATAGGCGTAGACATCGGTAAGGTATAATTAAGCAGCGTAGGAAAGATGCTAAGGTGTTTAATAAATGAAACAGAAACCACATAATGTGTTGCACCCGCATCAAATAAGACAAAAACAGCACGATCATTCAAGAAGAGGATTTCCCGAAATGGTACCTGAAGAGTTAGCCGCCTGATCCTTGGTCAAAGAAAACACTTGCCCCTTAGCAGTAGGTAATCAACGAATGAAACATCGAAGACAATTTAAAGCTAAGATCAAAATACGAAAGAAAGCAATCATATCAAAATACGAAAGGAAGCCTAATGTCTACCCAATCCTCACAGGTCATAACCTAGGTTTTACAGGTCGAAATGGCTCTGATACCATAATTGTAACACCCCGCTCCGATAAAAAGACAAAGAGTTACGTTATGGTGTCATATCAAAACATATAAACGCAAGCAAAAGACTTTATTAATCAAAATACCAAGTCATAAAACAAAATGACTTCCAAAAGTATTAAATTCCAACAAAGTCAAATGAAAGAAATATGTAAAAGAAAAGGTCTTAAAACATAAATCCAAATAAAAAAGGGTTCTTCTAAAGGTGGGTCCTTTAAAAGCTCCTACTCTCAACACTCACATCCCAGCTTCCCGCTTAGTACATGCCGCAGGAAAAGAAAATACGGCTGAGCTAACGCTCAGTGAACATATATAATAATAGTAACGGCAATAAAACGAAGGAATGAACGAAACGGATCACGAGAATCTGCTAAACAAATGCCAAACGATATATATAGAACAACGGATAGGATAAGAGTAATCAAAGTAATGCCCACGAGCCCAAACAAATGTCTAAACCTGATACATGAATAGACCCGAATCAAATAATCAGATATTCATGATCAAATGTACACATAATTTGCAACTCCTGATGTACCAAATGTAATATGGGGTGTATTGCACACACGCAACCATTCACCTAAACTGAACGGAACAAAGTACCTAGGATGCATCCATACGCTCCCTTCAAAACAAAGTTATATCCATATACACAAGCACTATGGCGAGTGTACGAACATATATAATCAAATCATAATAAGTGCACATAAAAAGGGAACGCCGTGGACTAATCACACCGCCACATATAGTGTCATGCCATTGGTGCATCAATGACATGGTCATGGTACCTCCATGACTAGATACAAATAGCTCGGGCAAGATTAAAGCAAAGATATAAGTGAACAAGTTTCAAATAATCCTAATATGGAAACGAATCTAGTAGCATATTTCAAACAAGAACCAACAGATAATTACAAACAAATATCGATTCGAACGAATTGTTAATATCACATGAGTCATGATTTCGGATAGCAAATCAAAGGAATGTCAAACGAATATCAAATAGATCAAGTAGTCAAATGAGAATGAAGTGTCCTTACTAAAAGGACGGAATATCTGTACGAATAACGAAACGGACTAAAGAACCCATAAATCGTAACAATAGTAAAGAGAGGTATGTATCAAGAATATATGTACCTTAACGAATAAGCAATCGGAGAGAAATGAACACGAAGACAAAAGATCACAACACCTTCACCGAATCTACAAGAATCCATGATTACATATTATTATCTATCTTATTTCATAAGTTTTATCACTTGATCTTACCATAAATAAAGTTTACTTGACTTAATTAATGTTTCCAAAAATTTCAGATTTTGACTACTTATTCAAGGTAAGTTTCCATACATAAATGACCTATAAAAACATCTTCTAAAATTACACTAAAATTTACAGAGGTTCCGACATATGTCTAATACACCCATGATCATTAGTTTAATTTATTTTCATGTTTAAGTATCCCTTTGACCCTTGTTACCCAAAACTGACCCGAATTTTGACCTGGCAGAACCTTTGAAAAGTTAACGCGTAAAAACCCAACTTAGACAACTTAAAAAATTTTGAAAAAAAATCACGGATGTAGCTAATATCATGAAGATTAACCCACATAAATTTCAAAGGCTAATTCATTATGGTTTGAGAATTAAAAATCAAATACTACAAATGAATTTTTCGGACTGAATTCCCAGATTCGACACTTAATCTTATAAAATCTAAAAATCGACCTTCCCGACCTTCAATTGACATGAGGCTGGATTTTCCAAAAACTAGATTCATTGAACTTCACTTTAGGCTCAAGAATTATGTCAAAATCAATTTTTATCATTAAGATATACCCCGTTGAACATGACCTTAAATTCTGCTCAGAATTATTAACCATGAAAACCCTAATTAACACCCATCAAAACCAACCCTAGACCCTAGGGTTTCTAATCTTGTAGTTTTTATTAATAACACATTTAATAATCATCTTAGGGTTTCAAAACATGTAATTAAGCCATATTTATCAGATTACATAATTTACAAATTCATATCTACTTGATTTCTTCTTTTTACGACTTTATGTATCAAAACTTATGTGATCATGGGACAATACGAAGAATAAATATTCAAAACGAGACCATGGATATTACTTACGGATTTGAGATGGAGACAAGAACAAAAACCAAACACCAAGGAATCAAACGATCAAGACCCAACTAAGACACCAAAATTTCAAGGAATTACCCAAAAAAAAACCTAACATTTTTCTTGCTCGACGCTTCTATGGAGGAATAACACAAAAATTATAGAGAGAAATATTTTTAGAGAATGAGGAAATTATAGTGAGAGGGGGCCGGTTATAAAGGGTAGAGAGGAGGGGGACAAAATCTTTTTATTGTTTTAGGAGATTACCAATGCTTAAACCTTTTTACACCTCATTCCTAAAATAAGTTTAGCTTTAAAAATAAAAGATTTTCTTGTAAAATCACCCCTAAGGGCCGGTCTAAATGAAGGAGGAGGGGAGGCAAAATAATTTTTTCCCATTTTGAAGATTACACAAAATACTTGCTAAAACCTTTTACTCTTATTCTCTTAAATAGGTTAACTTAGAAAAAGAAGTACAATAAACAATATAATACAAATCAAAAACATTTATTCCTAAAGGGGGGGGGGGTATTTGATAAATCAAATTTGGAATTTTTATATATATTTTTTAAAAACTATATATCTCATATTATAACTTAATAATACACAATTAATTATAACCTAAGGTTTAAATCCAAATACCCTCCCCTATTATTAAACTTTAGGTTATATATTCACTATTAACAAAATGAAATGGAAAATTCAAACTTTTTGGGTTATACATTTGGCAGTATCTGCATTAAAAGTTTGCCAAGGCCTGACCCTTTTTACTGCTACCTTGGTTACCCATAAGTTATGCCATAAGCCCCCTTAATTCAACCAGCCCACTTTGATAACCTTCCGATGCTCCCGAGTGTTCAACACTTGACAGATATTAGGCTTTTCAGTTATGAACTGATCGAGTTGGTTGGAATACATCCTTAAAACCATCTGGCCGCGTGGACTAGGGTCCGAGTGAGTTTCTCCATCAGAGCATAATTTGTTTTTGCCCCCTGCAAAGATCGACTAACATAGTGTATAGGCATTTACCTCTCATCCCTTTCCGTGATGAACATTGCGCTAACCGCATCATTCGCTGCGACCAAGTACATCATCAGGGTCTCACCCTTCTTTGGGGTAGTGAGAGTTGGCAACTCAGATACCAACTTCTTCATCTCTAGGAACGCTGCCTCGGCGGCCTCTGTCCATCTGAAGTCTTTCTTGTTAGTACATTTCTTCAACGTATCTAAAAAAGGTAGGGATCGTTCGGCTGACTTAGACAAAAAACGATTGAGGGCTGCTAGCTTCCCACTTAGAGATTGCATCTGTTTGAGAGTTCTTGGTGAGGGCATGTCTATGACAGCCTTTGTTTTTTCAAGTTTGGCCCTTATCCCTTCTGAAGTAACTATGTATCCCAAGAACTTTCCCTCTTGCATACCAAATGAACATTTCTTCGGGTTGAGTTTCATGTTTATCCTTTGGAGGTTGGAGAAGGTTTGTTCTAGTTCTTTTATGATGTCTTGTTCTGTCCTACTCTAATCACATATGTCACATATGCTTCTAGTTAACCCTTATCTGATCCTTGGATGGCGAGTCGACAACCTCTGAGTTGTTGCACTGCATTCTTGAGACCAAAAGAGCATTCTTCATGTAATAGAAAAACTCCCTCTTCCGTATGGAAAAGCGTCTTCTCGTTGTCAATTATTTGTCATCTGTATTGGTGGTATCCTTATAAGCATCCAAGAAAACCACTTATATTGGAATTATCAATCAACCGACTTAATATATTCTAAATCGGGAATTTTTTTTCTCAGCCAAAGGGTATAGAATATTTGGACACGCCTTATTATTGATCTTTATAAGTAGATTGCATTTTCATCTAACTTTCCAGCGACCTTCTTGACTAGCACTATATTGGCAACCCATGTGGGGTATCGCACTCGCCTTACGATACCGCAATTGATCCATTCATTAACTTCATCAGTTACCACCTTTCTCTTGTCTGGGGTAAGGCTTCTCTTCTTCTGTACCTTTGGTTCAATGTGGGGTAGGTGTCTAGGCTATGCTTCGTTATAGCCCAAGTGATAACATCAAATATTTAATACTGTTAGTAGCACAAAAGTCTCTCTATATTACCTGCAAATATTTCACTTAATACTCGAAACGATGATATTTTCTATAATTTAGTAGTTTTAGGTGAAATGAGAAAAGTGACATGAAACAAGGGAAATAATAGCTCAATAGTGTTAAATAGTTGAAGATTGATTACGCGCGTTTAACACCAAAAATGGTTACCTCCGGTAACATATATTAAGAATGTACGATAGGATCAAATAGGACAAGATTACGGTGTTAACACGATATCTAGTTACTCCAGTAAACATGTATTTGGAAGGAAATATTACCAAGATAGAGTTACGGGCGTAACTCCATATTTGGTTACGCCCGTAATACCATGAAGATCCTCAAATATGGAATGAAGATCACGTACATATGGAAAATATTTGAAGGTTACAGTTTGTAATACCATATTGGTTACGCCGAACAAATGCTTAAATATGGTAATGCCGTTATCTGAGGTTTTCGGGTATCCACATTTTTCTGATTACGCAGTAACTGGTTTGATACCTTTAAATAGAAGGCCTCATTCAAGCTATTCGACATCACTTCCTCCACAACCAATTGAAGAGGCGACAAAGGCTTCCAACCTTCGAAGAATTCCACCTGGAGTCCAAGGGAGATCACACTTTACTTACTTTTTGTATTTAATCGTTCAAATACGAATACTGTAAGAATTATGAGCTTTCAATCTAATGTTTTCTTTGATTTTCTTGCTGTATTTACGTTTACCATGTGTGGCTAGCACTTAAAGTGTTGTCTTGTTATGTAATTTCTGTTGTTATGATGTTTGTTACCTGTTAGATTTATGGTTCATTAGATATTCCTTGACTATGTGTAACCTGGGTTTTTGTTGTACGAAGTGGTTTGGACTCGCTTTGCCCCCCTTATTATATTATCTAGTCAATATGGGATCCATCGGGTACTAGGAAAGAGTGGTTATTCGTCCCTAGTGTAGGAACTAATTGGTCTCCGCGCATTATCACTTATACTATACTTAAAAAGCACAGGAACTCTTTCAAAGAGGGTTAATAATTGCTGGGTTATTTAGATCAGTTTTTGGGTATAGTTTGAGTTTCAATCATGCAAACTGGATAACTACCTGCAATTACCTAATTTAGATCGATTCAAAATCGCAGGGAGTATAGGATAGATTAAATTTACGTATTCAAGTCTATCGACCTTAGAAACCACTAATGAAACCATAGTTTGACATTGCATAGGAAAATGTTTTCATAACAGTAGTAATGAAGGTAACTAGTTTAGCACGTTTTCTCCAATTGATATCTTCAACACTTTTAATTTTCAGTTTTCTATTTTATTGTTTTCCATTCAATTCAGTCAAAACATTTCAAAATGACCATTTCTGATATAAAACTATTACAAACTTAGCTCCTTGGGACGACACTCAGATTTACTATTTCTATACTACCTCGATCGGGTTATATGCTCGTTAGTGGCATTGTAAGGATAGATCGGTTTTTATAATTTTAAAGTTGATAAATTCTAAAATTTAAAAGAAAAAATACGCATAAGTTTTGGTCGTCGCTGTTACGGGCGAGCTAAAAAATAGTAATGATTTTTAATTTTTGTTTATCCATATTTCTTTTGTAATTATATTCTGCTAGGTTTCTTGTATCGTTTTTAGATATGGTAGAATGATGTAGTCATCAGCTGCGCTCCACCATGGAGAAAGGTACATAGCTTTGATTCGATGGACATTCTAACCATGCCATAGTGAACCCAAAGATTGGGAAGACGACGAATTTGAGATAATGCAAACTTTACTGAGCGGATTAAGATGTAAAATTTTCACAGGAACCGATAACGAGGGACGCTTACAAAATGTTGCATACAGTATTAGAGATTGTTGGATCTCTTCCATTATTCCCTAGGCGTCACTCACGTGCCAATTTATGCTTAGGATTTCAATTACACTCAAGGGTACAAGCCTTGAGATGGGAAACAAAAGGATTCTAGAATGCGGAACAATACACTACATGGGATCTCTAAAAAAGATTTATTTGGAGATATTGTCACCCTTTCATAACTGTCAAGAAAATTAAAGAAAATCTGCAATTTCAAGCAATAAGAGGGACGGACATTTGTATCCTGGCTTAGGAAGATACAATTGATCTTCTTTACCAATGTCCGCTGCTCGATCCTGAACTGTCAACCAGAAGGTTCTGATCTTTCTACACATGGATTAGACATCTCCACCCGCAAAATTATCGACTCTAACGGGTTCATCCCTCTGATGACACCAACACAAGCCTAAAATCAATATAAGTTATGGCAGACCATTCGCATGACTAGCATGATGAAACAACCTGTTAGCCTTAATTTTATATAAGGCGAACAAGAATGTTATCAGTCTTATTAGTCATAATTAGTCTTGTTAAGTAATAGGCTAGTCGGGTTCAACAGGCTTGGATTGTAATCTAATATTGTCCTGTGTTTCGGGCTAAAAGGCTAAGTCTAATGTCCTAGCCGACCAAGTAACCAAACGCCCATTACGCCACTTAGTGGGATAAGGGTATATAAATATGACCCTCTTCACACATGGAGAGGGTGTTGGTTGCCATTTCTTGTATGTGTAATTATCCACTCCTATTTTTTCTCTCTAATCTAATCTTCCATATTTGTTTCTCTCTCTAATTTTCCATTTTTCCTTTATCTCTTTTCTAGCTTATTGCTTATTGGTATGGCTTATGGTGTGATGGGATAGCTTATTACTTGGGATAACATTTGGTATCACTCGCCACGGGGTGGGTTTCGTGATTGAGTGGTTTCTTATTGAGTCACGGTCTTATTCTTTATTTGTTTCTTTGGTTACGGAAAACAAAAAAACAACGAAAATTATCAAAAAGAGTATAAATACCCCTCTCCAAGTGTGGAGAGGGTGTTGGTTCCATTTGTATTTTTCACAAGTTTAATCAACCATCTATTTTCTCTCTACTTTCTCTCTCTAACTTCTCTCTATAATTTCTTCATATCTCTTATCTTATTTTTCTTATTCAAGTATGAAGTGAAGGTGATTATTGGGTTTCGACATTTGGTATCAATCGCCACGGGGGTGATTTAGTTTTGGTTCGTGTGGTTTTTACATTTTTTTGTTTTGAAAATTCTATAAATCTTACAAAAGTGAGTTTTGATCTTCCTAACTACTCAAGGTTTTATCTTGTTTAAATTTAAGATGTAGTAAACTTTCATTTTTGTTGTTTTTATAAAATTCGGTTTGTTTTTTAGTGAAAAAAAACTGTTCCGAGTTTAAAACAAAAAGTCATCGCAAAATAGTACTATACCGAATTTCTTATTTACAATACAAGTACATCGAATTTGTGGTTATATATAGAATTTGGAAAATATTGCTCATAAGCTCTTCTAGCACAGTTGGAAAATGCGATCGTGTGAAGCATAAGGTTCTGTGTTTGAAACTTACGAGTGTCAGTTTTTCTTACCGAATTTGGTTTTGGATTAAAATAGTACAATCGAAATCGTCTTTTTATATCAAATTTGTAAGAAAGTAATCAAATGGGGATGTGGCTCAATTGGTTTTGTTGGGGTGTAGCGTGTTACTAGCCAACAAGTTACGAGTTCGATTCTAGGCAAAGGCATATTTCTTTTGTATTTTTTTATCGAAATTGTAGTTCTTATTTCTTTTAGATCAATCGAATTTTTGTAATAGTGCACACGTTTTCGGTTTTATCGAAAAGTGTGTTTTAAGGATTTCATTTCATTCTCGGAATTTAGGATAAAATTTGTAAAAGATACACAAGTTCTCGGTTTTATCGAGTTTTGTGTTAGGAGAATTATTATCGAATTTTGTAATAGGACATTTGTTAGATAATTCTCGTTTGTAATTTTTTGTTAATTTTGCTCGAAATTGTCTTCAAGTTCTATCCGAGATCTAATTGTCCGAGAAAAGTTTTTACCCGAGAAAGATTTCTATCCGTGAAGTTTGTTCGAGATACAATACCGAAATTTGCCTTGTCCAAGATCCTTTTGTCCGACAAACAGTTCCATCCGATATCGAGCAACACTTGTCGAAATTGACAAACTCAGAAGAAATTGAGATTTGTTCTCCGAATTTAGTTACCGAATTTGTTACCGAATTTTGTTACCGAATTTGTTACTGAATTTGTTAATCAGACTTGTTTAATCGCAACTAAAACCGAATTTGAACTTAACGTCATCACAACACAACTTTATCTCCTTAAGATCCGTAATCCCTCATAACAAACATCAAAATGTCAAATACCAATTTGCAAACTCAAACATCAAGTGTTCTTCAGAATGACACAGTTTCTTCGTGTTCAACTTCTAAAGTTCAAGAGAAGACACAACTTTCAAGAAGTAGATGCATGAACAGTCTTAGAGCAATTCAGTCACAATTCAAGTTTCTCACAGATACTTTACAAGATTTTGGTACCATGTCTATCTTCAAGAGAACATTCTCTCAAGACTTGGATTTACTAGAACAACATCTTACCAAAGAAATAATTTCTCAGACTGAATGCAAGACTATTTTGACAAAGCTCAAAACAACGTTTGAAAATAGAATTCAAAGCGCGTATGCAGAAATATACAAGATTTGATGCTCAATCCTTATATGATGCAATGATCTGTAACATGGATTCCATTGGGAAATACATTCTTGAGTTAACTCTTCATCAACAACGAACTCCACAATTGTTGAAACAAAAGAAGTTGATGCAAACACAAGAAGATCATTCAAATCCAATTCCAGCATTGAATGTTGATTCATTGAAAAATGATTTAGTTGTTATACAAAACACTTGTTCTGAGAAAGATGACATTAGTTCAGAGACTGCATCCAGCAAATCAGTAAAGGAAAGCAGCTTGAATTCTGAAACAAAAGATGTACATGCAATCAAATACAAGATGTCAAAATCAAAAGAAAGATGCATGGCATATTTTCGATCTCTTCATTCACACCTTCAAGTTCTTTCTAAAGAAGACTTAAAAGGCACTCGCATCGAACATGGATTCAAACGGGCATTCATGTCACTCTTTGGTCAAGATGCTAATACTTTCACAAGTACGATGCTTCTCAACGTAGATCAACTACAAAAGCAACTTGACAAAGATGAATTTCAAGAAGATGGATCCATGGCAGCTTTTTGGGTGGTAAACAATCAGTTTCAGAAGTTCATCGATTCACAGTTTACTTTGGATTATGACAGTCAAATGACAGACAAGTACTTTATTGAATACACTGGAATTGACGTTAAACACTTCAAAGATACACTACTCCAACACATGAGTAATGTTAAGAAGTCTGTTGATGAAAGAACACGTCATCAAAGACAGTATGATAGAAGGGTGAATAAAAGACAGTTGCAGACGCAAGAGAGTAAGATTGATACGGGTAAAGCAGTAGATGATGATTTGGTTGTCATAGAAAGCAGTGGAACAGAATCAGAAGTGCAAGATGACAACAGCAGGTCAGGGAATGATACAGATGCTGATGATGCAGATATCAGACCCATTTATGATGAAGAGCCACTGGCTGAGGTACAATTGACTGCTGAATGTAATATCTTTGCTATAAGACAACAGCATACTGAGCAACTTGAAATCATTAATGAAGGTATGGTTGACCAGTATCCTGAACAATGTCAAGTTAAAAATCCTATGCTTGATTCATCACCTAATAACCAGACAACTGACTACTCAAAACAATCACTCGAGTCTGAAAATATTTTACTCAAAAATACCGTTGCCTAATTTCAAAAAGATTTTTTAAGAATGAAAGCACATTGTATTGCTCTTGAACTTAAATATCAAAATCAAGCTTTAAATCAGGGCAACATGGTTAAATTTTGAATAAAACAAGTAATAAAGCCAGGATTAAAAAGGAAATTGATGTACTTGAAACAATGAACATCGAATTAGAACATAGTGTGGCTAAATTACATAAGGAAAATGAGTCTCTGAAAAAGCATTACAAAGATTTGTATGATTCTATTAAAATTACGAGATCTAAGACTATAGAACAGACAACTTCTCTGCTTGCTAATAATGCTGATTTAAAAGCTCAGATTCAGGAAAAGGTTTTTGCAATTGCTGCTTTAAAAAATGACTTAAGGAAGTCAAAAGGAAATAGCGTAGATACTAAGTTTGATAAAACATCAGTTTTGGGGAAACCGGTTTTACCATCACTAAGAAACCAATCAGTTGTTTGACAACCGAATGCGTTTAAATCTGAAAGGCCCTAAATGTGAAAACAACGGTTTGCCTCCCATATTGATGTGAATAACAGTTTGTCAAAACCAGAACTCAACACTATTTGCCTAAGAAAACAGAAATCGCCTTTGCAAAACCTGATCATATGATTGCATCTAGCTCATCTAGGAATAGTTCTAAGAACATGCCAAGATTTAGTTTAAACGACATGGTTCATAATCACTATCTAGATGAAGCTAAGAAAAAGACATAAGAAAGAGATAGGAACTCAAAAACTAGTGTGATGCCTTCTGCTAGATTTCAATGCACTGCTGATGATAGCAAACCAAAACCTAGGAGCAAAAATCAAACACCTAGGAGTTTGCTTGTATCTAAGAGTAGTTGCGTAACAAAAAAGGCTATCCCCAAAGCAGATCATTCTAAGAATTTTAGTTCTTTCTCAGATTCTAAACACTTTGTTTGTTCAACATGTCATAAGTGTGTCTTTAATGCAAATCACGATGCTTGTATAACAAAACTACTGAAGGAAGTGAATTCACATGCAAAGATTCAATCCCATAAGACTAGAAACAGAAACAAACCCGTAGATCAAAAGAGTCATAATCAAAAACCTGGTAGGCATATCTTTACAGGACATAGGTTTTCTCCAAATAAGACTTCCGCTGTGTATGAGAAAACATCTTTTAGATCTGATCTAAGGTGGAAACCTACAGGTAGAATTTTCAAATCTGTTGGTCTTAGGTGGATTCCTACAGAAAAAAGATTCGACTCTTGCACGGGCAAGGTTAATAATGAACTCACGCAATGTTCTAATGTAGATATCCGTAATATTCATGTATGCAAACAAACTCTGGATTTAAGTGCAGGTACATCACTCAATGGTCAAAAGAACCAAAGAATTGACTTAAGTGCAAGTGCATTATATAATGTAAAGCAGGAAAATCTCAGAGTGTGGTTGCTGAAAAAACTGATATCTAAGAAACCATTATCATAGTGGATTCACAAATGATGAATTTAAAATGACGTTTGATCACAACAGATCAAGCCTCGAACCTTAATGTCAAATGACGTTTGAACACAATGGTTCAAGCCTCGATCGTCAATGTCACAAAAGTTCCTTCAGCAAATATGATAGTCATGACATTAATGACAGAGTTGGAAAGTGTATTCGGTCCTTTGTTCGACGAATATCTCTATGGAGAAAATCAAGTTGTTTTAAAGTCTTCCGCTGTTACTACTGCTGATGCATCCGATAAACGTCAACAACATCCTGAATCAACTTCAACTCTAGCAACATCTATCACTGCTGATGGAAACTTCGACGTGTATATATTTTTATTTTTCTCTTTATTTTGATTTATAAATATTTTTGAAAAAAAAACAAAATACAAAAATATAAAACCAACAAAAAGAAATAGAATAAATTATAAATCTAGCTTCTCTACAAAAATATAAAATAAATAAACGCGACTCAAAATACCTCCTCAAAAGAATCTTCTCGACATGTCTCTTGGAATCGATAACATTTACGTACCTAGAAATGTCGATTAACATTGACACGGGTGTGTAAATGAAGTTCGAGCAAGAGTTCAAACGTTTTCAAAACATGTCATTTCTAAATTTTCTTAATGACTTATGTACATTGCAGTGCATAACTCAGACCCGAATGTAATATGGGAGTGTACGCTTACTCTAAAAATAGAAGAGAAGTCTTCTATCATGTGTTTTTAACATCGTTGAACACAATTTTCAAAAAGAACTTTCAATATCAAATTGTCTACAATATAATTTGTGGTATTTTCCATAAAAATGGTATTTGTTAAAATTGTGTGTTCAACACTCCCTTCCTCGAATAACTTTCAAAGAAATCGTAGTACGAAGAATGTCATTTTATGTGAATAAATTTCTGAGGGGGAGCTTTTAAAACAAAGCCTTTTAATGTGTTGGGTACATCACATAAATGTCAATTTTATGTATCCAAACACATTTTGTGAAATTAAAATGTGGAAATTATAATGTCAAATAATAATATACATTGCTCACTAAGGCATCTCACTCCGTCTTCAACTTTTTGTGGTGTTATATCAATTTTTCATTCCAATGTCAAGTTTTAATAAATATTGGTATCCTACATATACTGTTCAATGAGAGCAATCAGAAAAATGAATTCATGCAATATCGTGGTATAATTTTTCTCCCCATGGAATTTTTCATGTCAAAATTTTAATCAATTGGTATTTCAAATACTAAAAGATTTATTATTTTAAATAAGGGGAGAAATGTGATTAAAATGTGATATAGAAGAATGTGATCTTTAAGACTCTAAGTGCAACTCTTTCCTTCATGTGCAAAATAATTTTGAATCTCGATGCATATGTGTAGGGGGAGTATTTCAAAACGTTAGAAAATGGTTTTTATGGTTCGATCTCTATACCCAACAACCAATTAATCTCACGACGTTAATGAAGTCATAAGGTGGTTAAGGTTAGGTATAAGTCCT
>BQNB010026111.1:19031-58937 GCA_026074375.1 Tanacetum coccineum
TTCCATATCATGCACGCTAATGTGCGCGCGTGTGAGCCATTCTTCCATCTTCGCATCTTGAATGTAACGCGATCCTAAATTCAGTACTCCTTTATAGAACCCCTTAAGCTTTTAGTATGGATGCGAGATTCCATTTATCTTATCTTCTTCACTTACCTTCAGTAATGGTGGAATCTTGTTGCACTGCTTATTAGTGTGGTATTTAGATCGCACCATTTGGTAAGTTACTTCATCATTACCATTGTACATGGTAATAATTCCTTCAAACCGTTTTACATTAATCCCAACTTCTCTAAAAAACGGTTCGCCAAAAATAACATCGCCCATTCCTTCATCACGATAATCATCCATATTTTCTAAAACTACAAAATCCGTCACAACCAAAAAAGTTTCCAACAAAAATAGGTACATTCATTAAAGCTCCTAAAACATTATTCCCTTTGTACACCATCTTATCTTTTATTATAGAATTATGAAACTTTTTGGACATCACATTGACATACAATAACGGGAAAAAGTTAGCGTGTGTAAATTCAAATCCTATCATGCAAGAAAACTTTAAGTTATGGGCACAATCTATATGGATCTTCTTATCATAGTCGCAATAACTAGGGTAATCATCAATTCCATTATCAAGTTCATCATCCCTAGTTTTAAATTCCTTAATTACCTCACCTTCTTCAATGGTGGGCATGAAATCATCACCTTGATTTGTCCTTAGCTCAAATGGTTCATTTAGATCATTTAGTTTGATGTAATCTTCATTCAACAGGTATACTGATCTATTAATCACCAAAGTCTCTCTCATAAGCCTAGCTTCTAAATCAAGCTCCATTCTTTCTCTTAAACTTAGCATGTAAACCCTCTTAATTAAACTACTAGCAGGTTTAACACTTGTGAAAATAATCCTTTCTTCCCCGGCCCTTAAAGTAATCTTTCTTTTGTAAACATCAATCTTAGCACGGGCGGTAGACAAAAATGGTCTTCCGAGGATCAAGAGCACTTTGATATCCTCGGGCATATCTAAAATTATAAATTCTACTAGGAAAACAAATTTACCAATACCTACTAGCACATTTTTAGCTATTCTATTTGGATATTTCACTATCCTGTCTGCCAATTCAACTGTCAACTTAATGTGACCTAATTCTCCTAATCCTAAGTTAAGGTAGGTCAAGAGAGGTATAACACTAACGCTAGCTCCTAAGTCAATAAATGCATTATCAAAGCATACATTATTAATAAAGCAAGGTAAAGTTAAACTCCCTGGGTCTTTCTCCTTTATGGGAATGGAATTGTTGATATGTGAAGCTTCTGAGTAAGCTTTCGAGAATTGTGGTCCATATAATCCCTTCTTTTCTTCACAGTAGTAACCATTTAAATGACATGGAAACGAAATCTTTATTTGTCTTGTCTTGTACATCAGTGTACGGTTCTGTCTAGTGGATACGATGTATTAGGAAGATCCAATACGACGTATCGGGCATGAATCAGCTTCAATAGTAGTTGAAATCGACTTTACTTGATCTCTCGGGTTCGCTTTAGTAGAGCTAGGTAGACTTCCAAATCCTCTTTCCTGTAGTACCTTGCTCATTTTCCTGATTTGAATCTCTAAAGTTTTAATCGATGCTCCTTGGTTTTGAATGGCAGCATCCGTTGAAGCTCGGATTTCTTTAATCAAATTGGAGTTTTCTTCATGTCTCTTTGCTGATTCACTCATAAACTTGCTCAGGGTATCTTCCATAGATTGCCTTTGTTCTTGGTATGAAGGATTCGCAGTGTTCCTTTGATAGAATCTTGGAGTTGCTGCTCTATATCCCCCTCCTTGAAAAGGTCCACCAAATTGTGTGTAGTAAGCTTCTTCTAGGGTTTTCCCTTCTTCTTTGAGTGGGCAATCTTTGGTGTAATGGGGTCCTTTGCATTGTTTGCATCCAACTTGAGCAGCATAGACTTTTTCATTCACTTTCTTGATCTCTCTTCCTAGATTATTGAGTTGTGCTTGTATAGCTGCCAATCCGTCAGAAGTTTCAGTACTTCTTGACCTAGATGTTCCATTGTGCCATTTCTGAGAGTATTCAGCCATTTCTTGGATGGCTACCTTTGCATCAGCAGCAGTCTTTGATGGTATTGCACCTCTTGAATCAAGAATTTGTCAAGTAGGAATTCCCAATCCATTATAGAACAAGATTACCTCCTGCATCTCTGTTAAATAGTGTTGAGGACACTTCATCAAGAGTTCTTTAAATCGCTCCCATGCTTGGTAAAGGTTTTCATCTGGTTCTTGCTGAAAGTTGTTGATTTCCTCCATCTTCTTTGCAGTTCGAGCAGGTGGGCAATATTTGTTTAGAAATTTTGTTTTAAGACCATCCCAAGTTGTAATTGAACCAGTTGGTTCATTTCTTAGCCAACGGCTTGCGGCTCCAGTTAAGGACATAGGGAATGCTCTAAGCATCACTTGGTCTATAGTAATATTTGGAATGTGGAATAGATCGACGATCTCAAGAACTTTCTCAATGTGTTCGTTCGCATCTTCATGATCCGAACCGCTGAAGGTGTTAGTACGTAGTTCCTTGAGAAATTGGCCCTTTAGTTCAAAGTTATCCTTGTCTTCAATTTTGGGCCTAGCAACCCCCGATCCATAGTCAGCTCGGGTCTTGCTCATGTATTGCTCCATAGTTTCTGCCATTGTTTCCGTAACTTCTTCCTCCGAGTATTCTTGGTCAGAAAGTAAATTGAAATCAGGCGATCTTAATTCGTCAAGACTTAGTGTCTTGAAGTGTCTCCTAGATGATTGATGACATCAAATAACGTCTATTTTATAGCATCATTTATCCCGTGTTATTAACCCATTTTGTATAGTTATTGCAAAGAATTGTTACTTAATCGTTTATATTTGAGAATTGCAGTAATTATGGAGTAATTGGTGAAAGTTAGCAAAAGGGCAACTATTCTGTGAGCTTTAAATGAAGTTTTTTTGAGTATTACTATTCTGAAGACCAACGTCGCGGCAGTATCCATCATGATCGATACGACATATCCTGCCTGCCTGATGACATCAAATAACGTCTATTTTATAGCATCATTTATCCCATGTAATTAACCCATTTTGTATAATTATTGAAAAGAATTGTTAATCATTTATATTTGAGAATTGTAGTAATTACAGAGTACTTGGTGAATATTAGCAAAAGGCGCGCATTCTGGAGCTTAAATGATGATATTTTGAAGATTACTATTCTGACTACCAATACGCCGTATCTATCAAGGAAGATACGGCATATCCGTGCATGCACTCACCAAAGACCACAATGGAAAGAAGCTCAATACGTCGTATCTAGAAAAAGTCAATACGCCATATTAAAGATATAGTATGGGAAGATTCTGGAAGATATCAAACGTGGTCCCTACTCCAAGAAACCCCAATACGCCGTATCTAATCCCTTAGATACGCCGTATCGAACTGACTTCTAGACAGTATAAATAGAAAACTCAAAAATGAGTTTTAAGTGTGATAAATTGTATTCTCGATACCTAAACCATAAAAGTCAATTTTCAAAGGAGAAAAAGAGTAGAAGAGGTCTTGCAACGCATTCCAATCCATAAAAGACAACGTGTAATTTCTTATACTTTTGTTATCATTTAGTTTTTGGTATCATTCGTTAACTCGGTTAGTTTACCTTGGCTAAAACAATTACTCTTGTATTAATTATGATATTTGAAGTCTAATACCTTCGGGTATTAGCCATTATTATGAAAATCTGAATGTTTGGTTTTGCTTATATCTCGATTGCTTAATTTATCGTTGTATGCTTGTTTATGTTTATCAATTTATACTTGTTTACGTGCTTTTGTATGCGACCTATCATTCAACTGGATCTAGTGATACGGACCAAGTAATCTTGATGCCGGGATAGCTCTTTATATAGTAATTTATACATCTAGGATCATAGGATCACAAATATTGTCCTTCTAAAATTGTGCTAAGGATACGCTTCTGGCTTAACTAGTTAACGGATAATTTTCTGACTAGTAGGTGAGTCTAGATAATTCAACAAATAATTTTCTGATTCAACAAATAATTTTCTGATTCAACATGTTGACTAATAGGTGAGTCTAGATAATTCGACAAATAATTTTCTGATTCCATTGGATAGTTGGACAACTGGACTACTAGTGTATAAATTGCCATTAAGCAGTAAGTGGGTAAAGTCTCTATGAGCTAGGGTTTAACAAGATCACCATTGCTTTAATCCATAAGATGAATTATGATTAGGTAATAAGAATGCTTTATGTGGATGCTTTAATTGTGACAGAATTATTGTGTCTAGGTCTTAGGATGAAGACCCGCCTAAGTCTATGAATGATATGCCTCTTTGAGATAAGTAATCATTGCACTAAATAAACAAACCAACGTTCTAATCGGATTAATGATAGCTAATACAGTTTTCTATCATAAGGCTCGACCGCTCTTTTATCTTCTGTTAATTTGCTTGCGTGGGTTAAACTATCTTGAATTGATTGTAGTCACCAACCAAACCCGTGCCAGTCTCTCAGGCTGAAACCCCCCCTTTTACCTGTTAGAATTAGGATTAGAACTAACATAAGATAGCATAGGTTTAACTCATATTAGAATTAACATAGATTAGATAACCAAAATATAAATAAATTGAGAGATTTAACCATGCTTCAAGTGTTCGACACCCTACTTACCACGAATCTACCACCGATCGGGTACACTACTAGTTAAAGTGTTGTTTTTGGTTAAGTCGGCAAAATATAAATTTAAAACATAAATCATAAAAATATACACCACACAACGACACATTAAGTTTTTTCCAAAATATACTGTTTTGGTCGATAACTCAATACGGCGTATCCACTTCCATTGGATACGGCGTATCCAACTTTCTGTCCAACACAGCGAATTCATTCAACTGATTAATATGGCGTATCCACTTCCATTGGATATGGCGTATTGATCATTTGTAACAGAAATAGAACCTTAGTTTTATTAATTGATTTATGTGCTAAAAAATTTCCTATCTTTCTTCATACCAAATCATGCTGATATTTTTACCCTTGTTACAGGAAGTACTTATCAGAGCTAGTCGATTGAAGAAAGTTATGGCAGACAAGGTAAAGAAGTCAAGTATGGAAACATTTGCCCCTAATGACAAAGCATATTACTATTCCGGGATTACAAGTATTACCATTAACATGAAGAACGCTTATGAATTGAAAGGAAAATTCTTGGATGATCCGCACAACAATGCTTTTAGTGGAACAAACTAGAAAGATGGAATTAAGCATATTGAATACTACTTAAAAATTGTTGACCCAATCAAATTACCCAATGTAGATCATGATAAACTGAGAATTGTTGCTTTTCCAATCTCATTGGCTGGAGGTGCACGAAGATGGTTTGATAAAACCAAAGAATCAATCACTTATTGGGTGGACTTAACTATAAATTTTTTTGAAAAATACTACCCGCCTTCTCGCATCGAGGGAAATAACACTCTCATAATAAAATGGGACCCATCCAATCCAAAATTCGAAGGCTGGTTGGCTACAAAGTTCGTAAACTATAAAACGATGGATATGTGGGCGGTGATGAAATTGAGGTATCTGATGATGAATCTTCTGATCTTGATGAATACTAGAGTAATAAGGATGAAACCGCCAAAATTTTTAAGATAGAAACTGATGTTTTTAACTACGAGACACCTCTCTGCTTGGCATCCAATGAATTTAATTACCTTTTCAAAGTAGATCTGGACTTACTTACAAAGGATATTATAGGGTTTAAAACCTATGAATATTATAACAACGACTCGATCTATGAATGGAAGGAGAATGTGTCATAGGTGTATGACAAGCCATGGCTTGATAAGGGAATATGGAAGGAACCAAAACCAGTCAAACATACTTGCAAGCCTTTCAACTATAAAACTAGGTGTTCAGAATGGCCAACCTGTAGTTGGAGAGAGGATGGTTATTGTAATGGAGGAAATTTTCCCGACCTTACCATATTGGAAACTCGCTCCATTACCAAGACCTTGAATGGTATGGGGCTCTAGAAGATAGCGAACTAAAAGATGAAGCATTACGAAACAAAGCTATCATGGAAGGTTTGATCTGTAATGATGAATCAAGCAATGATTGTTGGAAAAGATAGAAGAGCCATGAGATTTACGACCACAATTATGATGAAGGGGAATATGAAAACAAAACTCATGAAGAAGGACATAAGTTATGTGGTATCAAAAGTCGCGAGGTGCCGGTTTGCCAAATAAAAAGATACAAGATGATCAAATATTCGTTCAATGATGAAGAAGAATATGTTGCCGTAAAAGAAGATGAATACGACGATCTTACAATCACAAGTGAGGAAGCCTGCCGAGCTTACTAGGAAATCTTCCGGATGATGGATGAAGGATGGATGGTTACACGCGTCGAGTGATAAGCTGAAGAAAAGTCTAACTTAAAGACTTCACAGTAAACAAAAGTGTTTCCTAGGAGACAACCCGGAATGTTATTTAATTTTATCGAGTCTGTCTTCCCAGACATCAATACGGCGTATCCGCTCCATACCATACGGCGTATTGATTGTCTGGACGTTATCAGTCTTTACTTTTTATGCACTTTAAAACATTATTGTCAGTTCTGTCGATACGGCGTATTCATGCACATGATATGGCATATTCAACAGACTGGCCCGTATTTAGATGCTTTTTACAGGTTTCTCAATACGGCGTATTCCAGTTTATGGATACGGCGTATCGATCTCTGGTACAGTTTGTTTAGTTTAGTTTAAATTAACCGTAGGTACCAAGATAGGAATACACGTTTTTTTCCTATGTTCTATACAGGACCTCGTGAAAGAAATATCGATGAATATTGGTGAAGAATTTACAAATCTGGAGATCGTAAAGTGTTAGAGTCTTGAAATTTCAAGGTGGATAATCTACCGACCAAATATCAGGGGAGTTTCTCATTCTAATTCTTTTTAATTCCCGTATTTAATGTTTTATCTAAACAATGAGGACGTTGTATAATTCAAGTGGGGGATGGAATTAGAATGTATACTTGTCCTAATTTTCACACTAAAATTATGCTCAAATTAAAAAAAATTCAAGCATACTTTTGTGAAATTACTTGATACATAACCCGCATACAATAACCCTTGTTAGATATTGTGAGGATTTAACCTATCTGTTTCTAAATGTTTAACCAAATTCTACAAAATATGAGTGTGCCAGTGATGTTGTAGACTTTAGAACTTGGCTTGGTATATCTATTCGAGAACGCGGTGATAAGTAATATGGATTTAGATTGAGTAACTTTTTTAAATTGGTAAATTTTAGGATTACACCCAAATCGCCTTTACATGTTGCCTATTAACTAACTACACTGTTTAGTTAACCCCCGTTTAAACTCTTTGTTTACTCTCACTTTAAAAGTAAGATACCCATAGAACAACCCGTAGAGCCAATCCTTTAGGAACTACACTAATTATTTGTTTCGTTACACCTTTACACCTTAGTTTACCCTGTTAGATTAAGTTTATTTTACAGTTGCTAGTTACTTAAAGTGTAAAGTTTGAATTTCCAGAGTCTTGTGTCAAAATTTTCTATCTTTGGTACGGTTGGAAGAATTTGCACATCACAAATGGGAATGTATATTATCGTCAAAACTCATGTATTTTTACTACCATCGCAATTATTGGTACATCCGAAGAATGAAGAATTATCAAAGGAATTATCCAGAATTATTATGATCTTGAAGATGGTGAAACTACACCGAGTTTCGTAGTATAGTGTTAGTATAAAAAAATAAAATTGAAAAAATTAGAAAAATAGCAACAAAAATGAGAAGGAGTGTTTAAAGATAATCGTTTCGCAACTACCAAAGAAATTACACGAATGATCGATTATTCATTGATACAAATCGAAGATGTAGAGTATTGTATAAAGTGGAAGATATCGCCACTTGCCTTGTAAAGTATGGGATGATTGGGAAGTTGACCGTTATGGGAACGCCAACTTAGGTTGTTGTTTTTTATCTATGATCAAGACATTGTAAATAGTTGAGTCTTTATCATGGTAACGGTCGGGAAAAATTGTCTAGCAACTTGTATTTTAGACTTAATCTATTTGTTTCATAATTTTTATTTAACAATAATTTATTTCCCTTTCTTAATGAATAACCATGGGTTTTAAGCGAATGAGGATGTGATCGAGCATGCATGTCTATTCTATCGTTACGGCCATGTATGCATGTCTGAGCTGCCTTGTTGGTTTATTACTATTGGTGAAAGTTAAAAGATCCATACCCTATATTACTCTACTATTCCTACTCTTTAGCTTATTCGAGGTGGTAGTGAGTAGTCACATGTGTCTATCCCATCGTTACAGGTGTGTATGTATGGTCTTTCTCACCCTCCTGGAATATTGGTATCGATAAAGATTAGTTAGAGTAATCAACCCTAAGCTTTATCATATAAACCCATATTTACCTTTATAAACTTGTTACTCCTTAGCTTTAGCGGTGGAGATGTGTATCCTTGCCAAGCTTATGATAGAATACTCATCACGACCGAGCAATTGAGCGAATTAGTTACATGTTACCACATAGATTAGTTGAGTGATTTAAGTGTTTTCATCTTCCTATTTCATGAGGTGTTTGGTTGTATACTTGTAATAGATCAAATAAATGCTTTAACGGAAAATATCCTTAGGGATACATTTTTATAAACTTCTAAAGGCTACTTAAGGACAAGTAGGATTCAAGTGGGGGGATATTTGATGACATCAAATAACATCTATTTTATAGCATCATTTATCCTATGTAATTTACCCATTTTGTATAAATTATTGCAAAGAATTGTTACTTAATCGAATATATTTGAGAATTGCAGTAATAACAGGGTACTTAGTGAATATTATCAAAAGGCGCGCATTCTGGAGCTTAAACAAAGATATTTTAAAGATTACTATTTAGACTACCAATACGCCGTATCCATCAAGGAATATACGGCGTATTCGTGCCTGCACTCACCACAGACCACAATGGAAAGAAGCTCAATACGCCGTATCCAAAAAAAGTCAATACGCCGTATTGAAGATATAGTATGTGAAGATTCTGGAAGATATCAAATGTGGTCCCTACTCCATTAAACCCCAATACGCCGTATCCAATCCCTTGGATACGCCGTATCGAACCAACTTCCATACAGTATAAATAGAAAACTCAAAAACGAGTTTTAAGTGTGCTAAATCATATTCTTGATATCTAAACCATAAAAGTCGATTTTCAGAGGAGAAAAAGAGCAGAAGAGGTCTTGCAACGCATTCTAATCCATAGAAGACAACGTGTAATTTCTTATACTTTTGTAATCGTTCAGTTTTTGGTTTCATTGGTTATCTCGGTTAGTTTACCTTGGCTAAAACAATTACTCTTGTATTAATTATGATGTTTGAAGGCTAATATCTTTCGGTATTATCCATTATTATGAAGATCTGAATGTTTGGTTTTGCTTATACCTCGATTGCTTAATTTATCGTTGCATGCTTGTTTATGTTTATCAATTTATACTTGTTTACGTGCTTTTGTAATCTAGATGCCGGGACAGCTCTCCATATAGTAATTTATACATCTAGAATCATAGGATCACAAATATTGCCCTTTTAAAATTGTGCTAAGGATACGATTCTGGCTTAACTAGTTAACGAAAATTGCCGTTGGTTTATTGAACATGTTGACTAGTAGGTGAGTCTAGATAATTAAACAAATAATGTTCTTATTCCATTAGATAGCTGGACAAGTGGACTACTAGTGTATAAATTGTCATTAAATAGTAAGTGGGTAAAGTCTCTATGAGCTAGGGTTTAACAAGATCGCCATTGCTATAATCCCTAAGATGAATTATAATCAGGCAATAAGGATGCTTTATACGGATGCTTTAATTATGATAGACATATTATGTTTAGGTCTTAGGATGAAGTCCCGCCTAAGTCTAAGAATGATATGCCTCTTCGAGATAAATAATCATTGCACTAAATAAACAAACCAATGTTCAAATCGGATTAATGATGGATAATACAGTTTTCTATCATAAGGCTCGATCGCTCTTTTATTTTTTGTTAATTTTCTTGCGTGGGTTAAAGTGTCTTGAATTGATTGTAGTCACCAACCAAACATGTGCCAGTCTCTCTTTTACCTGTTAGAATTAGGATTAGAACTAACATAGGATAGCATAGGTTTAACTTAGATTAGAATTAACATAGATTAGATAACCCAAATATAAATAAATTGATAGATTTAACCTCGCTTCAAATGTTCGACACCCTACTTACCACGAATCTACCACCGGTCGGGTACACTGCCCGTTAAAGTGTTGTTTTTGGTTAAGTCGGCAAAATATAAATTTAAAAATTAAATCATAAAAATATACACCGCACAACGACACATCAATCTCCAAAGTCTTAATCGATGCTCCTTGGTTTCTAATTGAAGCATCCGTCGAAGCTCGGATTTCTTTAATCAAATTGAAGTTTTCTTCATGTCTTTTTGTTGATTCACTCATAAACTTGCTCAGGGTTTCTTCCATAGATTGCCTTCATTCTTGGTACGAAGGATTCGTATTGTTCCTTTGATAGAATCCCAAAGATGCTGCTCTATATCCCGCTCCTTGAAAAGGTCCACCAAATTGCGCGTAGTAATCTTCCTCGAGGGTTTTCCCTTCTTCTTTGAGTGGGAAATCTTTGGTGTAGTGGGGTCCTTTGCATTGTTCGCATCCAACTTGAGCAACATAGACTTTTTCATTTACTTTCTTAATCTCTCTTCCAAGATTATTAAGTTGTGCTTGTATAGCTGCCAATCCGTCAGAAGTTTTGGTACTTCTTGACCTAGATGTACCATTGTGCCATTTTTGAAAGTTTTCATCCATTTCTTGGATGGCTACTGTAACACCCCCAAAATGGGTCGCAGCGGAATAAGGATATCCGGGGCATGTTACTTCTCAGATCAACAGCACAAGATATATAAGAACGACAACAAGTCGTTTAAAATGATACATTGGATTTGATAAAACACTTGTTACACAAAGCATGCAGCTTTACTTGTTCAGTGTTTGATATTACAAAAATTGACAATACATTTCCCAAAACATATTACATCCAAATCTTTAGTGTGATAACCAAAAGTGTCACCAATGTATCCCTGGCACCTCGTGCCTATTGACCACCTGAAAACATTGCTTTAAAACGTCAACAAAAATGTTGGTGAATTCATAGGTTAGTAAATTATAATATGCAGGACCGCAAGACTTTCCCCGTGATAAAGCAACAGATGCATACATCACAAAAATCCGATTACGTTTTCCTAAGCTCATGACACTGAAGCTCGAGAATTATATTCGCAATAATAAATATTACTATTTTGCCCGATCAGATGTTCAACCCTAAACATCCTAAATCCGACATGCTATAACGTTTGTTCCCGGTGATAGCTAATCACCCAAACGGGGAGGTCAATCCCAAATAGATCTATTCATAACATTCGCGCTCACATAATGTAATTCACAACTACATCTATGCAATTGACAGTTCATGATAATGGGCTCAACTTGGGTTATCGCTACTTAGGCAAACACGTAATCAATATAAAATATACACTTGCGTCCAATTTATAAAACAAAGCATGTTTCCACCCCAAAGTTATAAATCATTGAAATCGTAAAAATGTGGGGCTATGAACTCACCTTGAGTTACTGATAATCCAAATATCACAGATAGCGCGTCACGTAAATGATCGAATGCAACCTAAATTAACATAGGTCGTATAAGCACTAATCGCTTTGATTAACTAACATCATATACAAGTCTATGTTAGTTACATCATACTATCGTTCGGGCTATCATAATTTAAGAGGTCCATGAATTACGCATGAGGAGCTAGGACACTTTAAATTCGTAATCCAACAACGCGTTGATATGCCAACCCCGAAGAGGCCATATTATGAACTCTTAGGTAATAATAGTACTAATGCAACCACATATAATTCTATATAGCTTCATCACCATCTATTTGTAATTTAGAAATCGTTGTTATAGAGTGAAAACGTTTATAATTATCGTTTTAGTAAAACTAGCATAACTTTCCCGTTTTAAACCCGTTTCTCGCGTTTCTTACGTCCACGTCTTCGTATTAAGACGACGTATCAAAATATGACATTTTTGGTATTTCATGTCCTCTGATGAACAGTGATTTTACTGTTCATACCAGTTATAAATTCATTTTTATAACTTAAATTAACGTAACACTCGTAAACGTCGTATTTTATTCGTTATAGCTCCGTTTTTAGCGATTCTTTCGAGCACGTCCTCGTAATTGAAAGTTCTATCAAAATATAACATTTTAAAAAAATTTATATCTGTTATGAATAGTGTTTTTACTGTTCATAGTTTATAAAATTATTTTTATAAACTTTTAATTACCGAATACCCGCGAAATTCATAACTTTCTCGTTTTTAATTGAAAAATTACGATTCTTATCATGTTGGAATCCTAAAAATGTGTGTGATTAAATAAAAATGTCCAACCTTCTGTTTGTATAGATTTTATAACTTGTTTTTATAAAATTTATTTTATAAACCCGTTTAATTAGCGTATAACTCATAATTTAACGTATCTTTTTCGTTATTAATCCGTTTTTTGAGTTTCTTATCTTTTTGGAATCGTCATGAGACGTATTATATATTCAAAAAACAGTCAAACTCTCTGTTTGCATTCAGAACCAATAGCCCCTTTAAATATCATATGTATTACTTATATATAAGGCTTATTATTTCATGTACTTTCTAAATCTTGTAAATTTACCACAATTCCCTTCCACCTCACTATGATATCATATTCATATAATATAAATAAAGTCCAAAGTCCATATTTAGTCCATGAGATCACATGATAACAAGATTATCAAGTCATTAACATCACATGAAAACAATAACTTTCCTTAAACACTTTTAAAACCCTAATTTGTTCATAAACATTTTTACACTTTACCATCATGGTACATCACTTATATACCCATTTTAACATGATATTATCAACATCATAACATATATAAAAGTGTACAAAATGATTATCACAAGTAAAAACTCTTTTTACATGATTAAAAACATCCTAATGGTGATTTCACTACATAACATCATATATACATATAACCATGAAAATGAAAAGTTAAAGGCTTTAGATAACCTTAGAAAGATGATATGTGATGATGAGAGTAGTAAGTGCTAAACCTTGTTTTAGAGTTAAATCCAAGCTTCTAACCAAGAAACCCTAGTTTTCCAATTATAAACCCTAGTTTACTTTCCTTGCTAAATGCTTGCAAATGGTTAACCAAGGCTTGCAAACACCTTAGTATATCTTAGGAAGGATGTTCAATGGCTTGTATAGGTTGTATAAAATTTGGTATGGATTTGGTAATAGGGGTGTTTGATGTCGTGAGCTCAAAGGAGAGAAAGGGAAGAGTTTTGATCTTTTTTTTAATGTTATGTGTTATGTTTTTTTTCTATCTCTTGCATTGTATAAGTAATACATGTGTAGGACTAGTCAAGGAGACATAGGGAGGGTCTTAAGGAAGTTCTAGTCTTGGTCTTTGGTCAAAACTTGGAGACTAAGGGTTGAATGTTCCCTAAATGAGACATAATCTCTAAAAAAAAGAGAGGTGTTCCTATGATATTTTCTTTGTATTTTTGAGTCCAAATCCGGCTATGAATGCATATGTATGATATATTTTTGTAATTTTTATGTATTGGGTATAAATGTGGGTATTTGTTGAAGCGTAGAAAAGTTTGGTGGTTTCGGTACGCCTATACGATTTATCCGCGAACGTACACACTTTACGTAACCGATAAAAATAAAATAAACAAAGACCATAATTATTCTCAAAATAATTATTTAATACTTAATTGATGTAAACATTTAATCATTTGATGCCCGTTTACATTGAACGCTAATTTTTAGCGTACGCGATTTAACCTTAAGCGTTTACTAACGTTTTAAAAAAGTAAACGCGTAACAATACAAAAGATAACATTGAGGATTTATTGACGACGTCATGGCGCCTAAAACACGGGGAGTTAATTGTCTTCCCCCTTTAGATGAGCCTTGTCTCAAGGCTTAATACGCACACTTGATCACGGTGCGTTCTTTTGCGAGAGATGCTGGGTATTTCTTCTTGAAATTTTGGCTTCACGTTCCCCGTGATACCTCAGACCTCATCTGTAGTTTCATCGAACCTTGACTAATGGGTTTCGGCTTCGCTTCAACCGTTTAACTTCACGGTCAACGATTTCTACTGGCTCCTCGACAAAATGAAGCTTGTCATCCACATGAAGTCCATCCAAACGGAATGCTAATTGGTTCTACGGCATGACACTTTTTTAGGTTTGCGCACATGGAAGAATATTATGAACTTTGCTCAGCTCTTCAGGAAGCTTGAGCTTGTAAGCAACCTCTCTAACCTTTTCTAACACCTTAAAAGGTCCAACATACCTGGGGTTTAACTTCCCCCGTTTTCCAAAACGTACGACCCCTTTCTAAGGCGAAACTTTAAGCATAACTTTATCCTCGACTTGGAATTCCATCGGTTTACGCTTCAGATCGCATAACCTCGTTGTTCGATTACGAGCAGCTTGCATCCTTTGCTTGATTTGGATGATTTTCTCAGTCGTCTCTTGAATTAGTTCTGGACCGAGGATTTGAGCTTCTCCAACTTTGGTCCAACAAATAGGTGAACGACACTTTCGACCATAAAGTGCTTTGAATGGTGCGGCCTTGATGCTAGCGTGATAGCTATTGTTATATGAGAACTCGACTAATGGCAAATGGTTAACCCAACCCTTTCCAAAGTTGATCGCACAAGCACGCAGCATATCCTCGAGAGTTTGAATGGTACTCTCGCTTTTGCACCTCTATTTGTGGATGTATCGCAGTACTCATATCCAGGTTAGTACCCAAAGCATTCTGAAGTGACCTTCAGAAATTAGATGCGAACCTCAGGTCGCGGATCACAAATGATTAAAACAGGTATTCCATGCCTCATGACAACCTCTTTTAGGTATATTCTTGCAAGTTTATCCATAGGATCAGTCTCTCTCATCGGTGTGAAGATCACATACTTAGTGAGTGGGTCAACAATCACCCAAATGGTGTCGTAGCCTTGCGATGAATTTGGAAGCTTAGTAACAAAATCCATAGTGATGTTGTCCACTTCATTCAGGTACCTTGGATTGTACCAATATCCTGAAGGTCGATTGATGTTCAGCCTTGACCTTAGCACATGTCAAACACTTGCTAACATAGGTGGCGATGTTTGCCTTCATATTGGACCACCAATATAGCTTTTTCATGTCTTGGTACATCTTATCGGAACCCGGATGTATAGAGTACTTTGATTTTGGGACTCGTGCATGATCACAGTCCTCAAATTGCCATAACAAGGTAGCCAACTCCTGCCATTGAGGCATAGGGTTCCATCCGCACGGGGTTCTAACTTTCCGTCCTAATCGCCCTCAATGGGATTTTTTAAGCTTTTTTTATTTAAGTTTACAACCAACATTCCTCAACATCTTCATTCTTGATGTTCTTTAGTTTCTGTGCTTCAGTCTGAGCATTCAAGATTTGTTTGGGAAGATCCAAACTAATAGTCATGACTAAAGCTCGAACTCTTAATGGTGGTTCTCGTTCTTTCCTGCTCAAAGCATCAGCAACGACATTGGCTTCCCCAAGGTGATAACGAATATCGCCAAGTCGCAATCACTCAGAAAACTCTAAACCAATCAGCATTGTCTCAGTTTTAGTAATCCTTCTGATCAAGAAATGTGTTGGAACTCTATGATCAGTGATCACTGTACACTTGTGTTTCCGTCCAGATAGTGCCTCTCAAATCTTGAGACGAACACTACGCTACAAGTTCCAAAAATCATGCGACGAATAAGTTTCTTCTCATTGAAATATCAACTGGCGTGATGCATAAGAACATCACCTTTCTCTTTGCATCAACACACGCCCAAAACCTTTCTTTTGGAAGCGTCACCGTTATGGCGATGAACTCTTTTCGCTTCCCTCGGTAAGGCAAGGATTGGTGCACTGCACAATTTCTGCTTCAATAGTTGAGAAGCTGCTTCTTGTTTATCACCCCACTCAAACTTACGCATTTTCTGGTGAGCTTGTTATGAGGTTTTGTGCGATCTCGAAAACCCTTCAATAATCATTCGATAATACCCCATGCAAGACCTAAAAATTAGCGAATCTCTGTTGGAGTCTTAGGAGATGTCCAATCTTTGATGGATTCATCATGCTGGATCACATTAAATTCCTTCCTCTATCAATTATGTGACCGTGGATACTGTACTTTAAGGATATCAAAATTCACACTTGGAAAAATTTGGCATACAACTATACTACCTCTTTCTTAACAACGCTAAATAGCTTAAGGTGCTCTTCGTGTTCTTGCTGTTCTTTCAAATATATCAGAATATCGTCAATAAAGACAATCACGAATTTATCCAGATATGGTTTGCACATCTGATTCATAAGGTCCATGAATACGGCAGGTGTGTTCGTCAAACCAAATGACATAACTTGAAATTCATAATAGCCGTAACGAGTTCCTGAAAGCATTCTTCGGAATGTCTCTTCTCGAACCCTCAATTGGTGATAACCTGACCTTAGGTCGATCTTCGAGTAGACACTCGACCCTTAAAGCTGATCAAATAAATCATCAATTCTGGGGAGTGGATAATAGTTCTTCACTGTCAGTTTGTTTAATTCCTGATAATCAATGCACAACCGGAAATGATCCATATTTTTCTTGACAAACAAGACCAGAGCTCCCCAGGGTGAGGAACTGGGTCTTATAAAGCCTTATTTCAATAGTGTCTTTTAGTTGCTCCGATAAACTCTTTTATATTCAAAGGCGCCATCGATAAGGCTGACCGTGCTACAGTGCATCACCGGGAGTACCAATCAATAATTTTGAAACTCCACTTGTCGAGTCGGAGGAAGACCCGGCAAGTCCTCAGGAAATACTTCAGGAAAGTCTTGAACTATTGGCACGTCCTCAAGTCGGCTTCTTCTCCGACTTGTCTTCAACCTCTTTTCTGCAGTGACATGGCCAAAAAGATAAGGAAATCTTTTTGCATGTACTACTGCTGCTTTTTAGTGCATCAAAGTGATGTTTTAATCGTGTCACATTTCCCTGGTTACTTCCATCACCGTGTATGATTAAGGTTTCATTTCCACAGGGGATGCGGACAATCTTCTCGGCACACACAATGATCGCTTGGTACTTCGCCAACCAATCCATACCGATTATAGCATCGAAACTACCAAGTTCTACAGGCATTAAGTTTATGTTGAATGGGTGATTTAGTAAATTCTCTAATGCGAAGCATTTTCGATAGCAAAATATCATAGGGTTACTAGTAATGGGTCTTGGCTTCTCGGCTTAGGATTTTGGTATAAGATGATTGCCAACTTAAATTAAGACTTAGTGAAGGTCTGCTTAGTTGATATGGTTACTAATTCGATTTCCAAAAGTAAACGCGTTCTATGAATACGCACACAAAACATGATATAAGTAGAAAATTGTTTCCTTAACAAGAGGTTTTTAGAGTGACTATCTCAGTCACGGACATGGAACCCGTTCCTGAATTATACATAGTTGATCAGCCATGTATAATTGAGGACTGAACGAGCATTACTCATATTCGTCAAAATAGCGTTATTAAAATCCTATATTTGTTGAGAGTAGTTTTTGTAAGAGTAAAAATTACCAAAGTTAATTAATGGACAAATTCTCATAAAACGATAATTTGATAGAAATTTGAAATCATCGTATCAACTGATATTAAAGGGAAAGAGGGGGGGCGGGGGGGGGGGGGGGGGGGGGACGTGGATAACTCCCTAGTAAGGGAGATAAAGTCTAAGATAGTTATTCAAAATTATGATTTATTAGGCAAGCGCGAGACAACTTTCACTTTTAAAGCTATGAATCTCATCTTTAATGTTGTTAGGGTCTTGATCGGTTTCCCCTTCTCTTAAGGCATGCACCGCTCCACGTGCTCCAGCACCTCTAGTTTGGTTTTCATGGTTTTGGTTCTTTCGCTCCGGGCAATCACTCCTGCAGTGCCCTTGATTCCCACATTCATAGCAATAGCCTCGATAGTATTAGCCACTCGCTGGGCTACAACCCGCTTAATTTACTCAACACTCATCCCTTGATTAACAGTTGTCATCATTCATAAAATCACAGGGAACTAAAATGTCTATGAAGTATCATCCACAAGAAAATCAGACACTAAAAAAGAGAAAAAGGCTAAATAACCGTGATCCCAACATATATGTAAGGTGAGACCACGTTATGCAGAGATATAAGATAACGGCAACCATGGCATAAATAAATCCCCATCATACAGTAGCATGATCATAACCAACAGCGTAGGTTAATACTTAATACATCGTTTACATGAGTAAAAGAGTACAAGCTTTTTATTAACACTACCAACCGAGTATTACTCAAGTTTAGTGGGATATAATACAAAACAAGCTACACTGACAAATCTATTTGTCTATGGGCCAGGGTGCCTCTCAAGATTCTAGATGCTAGCCTCTTATGTTATCTTTAAGGTGAAACCCCCCCTTATAATAAATTTCCCGTTATTTTTGGTGATATAAAGGTAAGTGCATCAGCATCTCAGTAATGCATTCCCTCAGTAGATGGTGGATCGTGGAGTATTGTTATTAAAAAGATATCCGCACTCGCACTGGATTTGATCTACAAAGACAAGATGATATGGTGTGGAGAGGTGGGTGGTGTAGAAGCAGACTTATCAGTCTCAAATGCCTCTGTATTCTCAGCTTGAGGGGACAGGATCATCTGTAGGTACTGCAGAAGGGTCGGCCGAAGCTAGGTGCTCCTTCTCCTCTTCGTCCTCCTCATCCTTCTCAACATCATCATCATCGTTGTCATCATCAGATGACTCATTATCATAAGAAATTGTTGCTCAACCGTAATGGCAGTATGGTCAGCAAAGGATTCCTCCTTATCCCTCTTCCGGATCAGAGAAGTCAGCAATGTAGCCCGGTGATAGGGCTGTAGGTGAGGCATCCGCAGGTAGAGGCTGATCCTCCATTGGTGCCTCTAGCTCCTCATCAGAAGCTCACTGGAATCTCCATGGCTCGGAATTAATATAGACAGACGTGTAGGTAACCGTCGATGGTGAAAACATGACTGCTTGCAACGAGCAAAACTTAACTTATATAAGTATATTATATAAGACCGGTATGGTAAATATGAATATGCGCTCATGGCATAAATGAATGATGGTAAGATATCATATTCGATAGCTTAATGTTTAGGTAGCGTTTAGGACCTACGAGCTTATAGTGCTACCTTGCCTAAAGAAATGTTCCCCTATTTATATAAATAACCCTTATATAAATAATTGTAGAGTATGTGCGAAAGAATGCAAACTCATCTTTGTATATATACATAAGACCCTCATAGTAATGTACGTACTATAATATGAACACATATATGAATCATGTAAGCATCTAGTAAAACTAACTAATGCAAACAACTAGTGTATGTATGTCCTGTTAAAACCCCTTTGTATGAATGCAATGTTTGAAAACGGTTATAGTCTAGCAAAAACATTTGACCTGGTTCTCTATAACCTTGGCTCTAATACCAATCTGTAACACCCCCAAATAGGGTTGTGTTACTTCATAGATCAATAGCACAAGATATGAGAACGACCTCTAAAAGAGTCATTTAAAAATACAATACATTGGATTTATTGAAATTGTTTGATACAAAGCACAACGGCTTAAATTATTCAACATTTGATAACAAGTATTTTAGATCAAAACAAATATCCCTAGATGTAATGACTCTAAATCTTTTATGCATGACTCCCCAAAAGAGTATCCCCAATGTATCCTTAGCACCTCTTGTCTCATTGACATGGGAAAATATGCTTTAAAACGTCAATATAAAGGTGGTGAATTCATAGGTTTATGTAAATATAATGTAGAACCGCAAGATTTCCCCATGATTATGCAACATGTGCACCCATCACAAAATGGAATTTCATTTCCCTAAGTTTATAACACTGAAGCTCAACATGTATGAATGCAATATAAATATTGCCACATTGCCCGTGATGATGTTCAACCCAAAACACAACATCTAATCCGATATGGTATAAACGTCCGTTGTCCGGGTAAACCGGCACAGTCAGCGCTACTCACCCGAACGTGATGTCAATCCCAAATAAGATCTATTTATAACACGCCTTACAATCAGTAATTTGACATATTACTGAAAGTGGGCTCAGTGGGTATCGCTACTTATAGCAAAAAGTAAATCATTATATAAAATGTACACTTACGTCTAATTTGTAAAACAAAGCATGTTCTCGCCCCAAAAATGTAAATCATTTAAACAAATGTAAAGCATGGGGCTATGAACTCACCTCAATAGGTAGTTCTCCGCGTATAGCAAAAATACCAAAGATGGTAAGTAAGCGTCACCGTCAAATACCTAAGTAAATACGGTCAAGTCTTAGTCTACTAGTTTAGGCTAACGAATCTTGTATAAACTACAATAATTTGCTAGTTTGTATATATTGTTATCTCTTGTGTGGTGCACACGTTTAATGTATTTATCTTCCTCTCGAATTGCTCCAGGAGAATATGTACTGACTAATGCATTTGAGTATAGCCCGGTGTAAAGTCTTTAATAAAAATATACTATTTTATTATTCACGGTGCTTTATTGTATAAGTATCTACATAATGCTTCCGACTATCCGACAAACCTTAAGTGTTTATTAAAATTCTTTTATTTCACAAAATACCCCTAGGTTTTTCCATATTTACGACAACAATCTCTATTTTATGAAAAACGAATATATACATTTTAAAAAACCCTTAGGTTTCCACTTTACACCTTTAGCCCTTTAACTTATAAAAGTTACACTTTTGGTCCCCCCCCCCCCCCCCCCCCTTATACTTTCAAAATAGTCCCCTTAATGTTTCAAGAAGTGACAAAAAACATCCCTAACTTTAATAAAATTAGTTTTTGACCAATTTTACCTTTAAGTTCCAAGTTTTACACTTTTAGTCCCTTATCTTACCAAAGTTTCATTTTAAGTCCAAATAAGTTTTAAAAAGTAGCAAAAGGCATTATTAGCTTCCAATAAGCTGTATAAGCTGTATCAACTTATAAATAACTCGACGAACTTATTTAAAGCTTATTGGGCTCCTTAGGTTCGTTATAGCCCCCTTAAAGCAATTAAAGTCCATTAATAGATTTCAAAGGCCACAAAAACATCCTCATTAAACTCATTTAAGCCTTAATGAAGCTGTTGATCTGATTATAACTCAAAAAAGCTAATTTGATCTTATTGGGGCTCGATAGCTCCCATTAAATTCAACTCTAATAGCTCCATAAGGCCTATTAGGGTTTTCTAACAATGTTTAACCTATTTTTCTAGCTTCAATAAGCTCCTTCAATTCTATTTAAGCTGTTCTTAGCTTATGGCTTATTCTATAAGCCAATAAGCTCTCGGTAATAGGCTTTTTGGCCCATTATGAACCCGTTAAGGGGTTTAAAAAACAAAAAAAAAAAAACATGTTTAGGCTTGTTCAATTAAGGTCCATTAGCACATTTAACTTTCAATAAACCCTAACTTTCTGATTTAGCTCATCAATAAGCTGTTATAGCTTATTCGAGCAGTTGGGCCAGTTATTGGGCCTCACTAGTGGGCTGTCAAGCCTCATATGACCTGAAAGGGTCCATTAGGTTTAGTAGTTGTTTTCTAGGGTTTTTAATATTTCGCTTAGCATATTAAACATTAATAAGCATCAACTAATCATGTTTTAGTAAACCATTAAGCTTATATTTGTCTTTCATGGGTCTTGAACCCAAGACGTGGCTAAACAAGCTTGCCAAAGCTTGTTTAAGCTCGTCTCTCCCACGAGACATAGCTAGGGTTTCTATAACCCATTTCAACGCGTTCCAACAAACCCTAACCTGTATATATCATTGTGTACGTCCCTTAATAGAGCAAAACGAGTAGTTAGGTGTTCATGTTAAGCAACATATACATGATTTTGTTTCTAAAACTCAATACCAAGCCCTCGGCTCATATTGTACGTATGCATGAAAAGTTTATCCCGTCCAAACTCATTTACAAGTTCACGTTTAGTCTTAGGTCTACACCACACAAGTCATACGCATAGTATTGACATTTTACGAGTACATGGGTTGTGCCATGCTAGGCACGACCCATGTCTAGCTTGTAATCACAAGCTACACGTCTTAACATATATAGAAACATAAGTTTAGACGCGAAACATAGACTAAGAAACTTACAAAAAGGTCCTAGCATCTTGTTTGGTGTCGAGTGTGATAACCCGAATACTAACCCCAATCCTTGCTTATACCCGTAACCTTCTTGCCTTCTAAACCCTTATACGAATAAACCTAGCTTCCTTGATCACTAGAAGCTAACCCAAGTCACTTGCTTGCAAGCTATGGTGAGATTGTGAGGGTGTTTGTTCTCGACTGTGGATAGCAACCCGAAACAAGAAGAGAAAACAATATGGTTTGTTTGAGAGAGTGTTTAGTGTTTGTAAGAAGTGTTTTGCCAAGATAGGAGTAGGTTTATATAGGCCTAATATTAGTTAGCTCACTTAGTCCCGATCTAATCCCAAACCGAGCCCTAATAGGTGGTTTCGGTTAGACCTAGTTAACCTCAAATGGTTTTGCTAATACCACATAGTACATTCTTTAATTACAAGATCAATGGTACGTGATACTTAAGATTTGAGCAATCTTATGGTATATGTATGTGTGTACATGCCGCAGGTATCCAATAGCAAGAAAGGATCCCAAGTGGTTATTACACAATGTGTATTAGGCTTATTAGGGACATTAAGGACAAACTTTAATTAAACCTTTGTTGTACATGTACTCAGTATAGGTTTAGAAGATTTCTAGGTGATTATGTATGTGGGACGAGTAGGGTTATGGAGGGAAAGAAAGGTTTTGAAATCTTATTGAGATTATTATGGTACAAGTCTTAATTAAATGATCATTGTACAAGATTTGTGTAAGTATCCAATGGTTTATGGGTTTTGTTTACCCATAACCGGCCATAATGGCTTATTAATATGAAAATTGAATAACTTTTGTGTTTAAGGATTAAAAGTGGGTATTGGTTCGAGTCTAGGTAAGTCTAGGTATTTGCGGGGTGTGTCTAAACGTATTTTATTGCGAAACGTAAGCCTTTTACGTGACCAATAAAAATAAAACACGTAAAGTTAATAATTATCTTCCTAATAATTACATAACACTTGCTTGACGTAAACCTTAATTTATTTGGTGACCGTTTACGTTGAATGATTATTTCTAGTCTACGCGATTTAGCTTAAAAGTTAAATTAAAAGTAAACGCGTACCGGACTAAAATAAATAATGAAGAATAATAGGAGTCGTAAAATGACCTAAAAATCTGAAATGTTACACATAGGGTCAGATATACAATGGATAAAACACAAAACCAATTCAAATTTTACTTCCAATAATAATGCACTTGCTTAAACCCCCCACTAATGTCACCTCTCATCCACCTAGAGAGGAGGAGAGCACCTTACACTCTTGTATCATTACCACTAAACTCCCTTGTTTTGCAAATGGTTTAGCCTAATACTTTTAGTATAAAAGGGAGCATCATGTAAGACTTATACACACTCTTACAACTAGCAAATAATCAAACCATTTCTTTCTTCTTTCTCTTCTAAGGTCACGGCTCAAAACCTACACACAAATACATTCATAGTTTTGATTTTACAAAGATTTCAAGTATACAAGGGTTATTAGTAGTGATATATAAGGTGTTTCAAAGTGATTTGGAAGCTTGGGTATTAATAAAACAAGGGTTTGTTCAAGCAAGAAGTTAGGGTTTTCAAGATATAATTAGGGTTTCTTGATAAGTATTTAGGATTAAATACTTGGGTTTGATTTGTGTAATATTTTCATTCATTCTCTCAAGGTCTAACATAAACCCTAATCTTTTCTAATTATTCATTTTCATATTTATATAATTGTTATATTGTTAATCACCATCTAGTATTTATTTTATAAGTTTATAAAATAAAACAAGCATGAACATGATTCAAAAATACATTTATCTATGATAAAATGAGGTTTAAAATGTGTTAGAATGCAAGAACATATGTTAGACTAGTGTTAATTAATTTATAAAACTAATTGATAAATTATTAGTTAAAAGTTATTTATAAAATTTATAAATAAATAATTATAAGGACATGTTATTTGGACATTTTATTTCGTACAAGAATGATGGAACAAAGATAAATTTGAAAGACTTAATGTATGTGCAAATTGTTATAATTAAATTAGAAGACATGTAATAATTTAAATTATTGCTAAATTTATAAAAAAATTATATAAAACAATTAATAATAAAACAGGTTTAATAAATCTGTGGAACCTACGAAGTTTTATAAATTATATACTCTACTGATTTAGATAGTACATCTCATGAGGATTCCGTGCATATAAGGAACTCAAAAAACGGAGCTATAACGAAGGTGTTATGAATTATACAAGATTACGATAATTAAATATATAAAAGCGTTTTTATAAAATTTATTTTATAAAAACTGCTACGGTTTCGAATCTGATAGAAATTTATAAATATTTCATGATGATAGATCATTTCAATAGGAAACCGTGAATATAAAGAACGTTGGAAACGGAATTAAAACGAGGGAGATACGATTTTCGCAAGATTAAATATATAAAAATAGTTTTATAAAAACAGTTTGAATTTACTAATCCGACACAGATTTTTATAAAATCAGTGAGTATTTTATTTTGATAGATTATCTCGTCACGATTTCATACATATAAAGAACACGCAAAACGGAGTTAAAACGAGCAAGTTATGAGTTTTTAAAGATTTGAATGCACTATTTTTATTTTTTGCATTTACACAAAATTACCAAAGCTGTTAGAAATATAAAAAGTGGTTTACGAGTGTTTTCGGGTCCGTTTAGGCTATAAAAACCTTGAGAAATATTATAGTATTATTTATATAATATTTATATATGTTTTTAACTTTATAAATATTATTTTATAAAACAATTAAACTATTTATATAATATCACTATATAAACAATAAAAATATTAAATCAAGTATTATTAACAAATAATCAATTGTTGGACAACAATAATATTTTTCTTTACGGATACAAATAGTTAAACATTTATTTAACAAGTAAGATTTAAATATGGTTTCGACTTTTATAAATTAAACAAAAACTATTAGGTGGTGATATAATTCTATAACTTATAATGTTGTATTTATATCAAATACACTATACTCATACGACGTATAATTAATTAGGATGCATTCCGGATCGTTTGTGACGATTACTTTGTTGATTTTGCGATAATCACTACTTTCACTAAAGGTGAGTTTATAGCCCCACGTTTTACTCGTTTTACATATATATCACTTTTAGGCTGAGAATACATGCGCATTTACAAAATGTTACATCCTTGTTTTCATAACTTACTTACAAACTCATTTACATGATTGATTACAAACTCGTTTACATGTTCGTTTACAAACTCATTTACTTGATCGATTACAAACTCTTTTGCATGAACGTTTACAAACTCATTTATATGATTGATTACAAACTCGTTTACATACTCATTTACATATCTCGCGGTGGGATACATCACTTGTTTTCACTTATGAACGCAACAACTTTACTTTCATTCAAATGATTACGGATTGGCTTAAGTGGCATGAACAGTTAATTACGATTGGTAGGCGCGAATATTATAAAATAGATCTATCTGGGCGTGACAACCCCGTTCGGGTGAGTAGCTCTCACTAGTTCGACGGATTGGACTAACGAACGTATACCATATCGGAGCATTGAACTACATTTACTTGAACACTTACAGTGCCTGAAAAGATTGGCATACATTACAAGTTCGAGCCTCAGTATCATGAACTTAGTGTAATCGTAATCACATTTTCGTGACTATTATATCAGGTTAAAATGGTCATACACACTTTATAAACCTTTGATTTCAACATTTATAATTACATTTTTGTGACTATTATAAGGATTGAAATGGTCATACACGCTTCATAAACCTTTAATTTCAACATTTATACTTATATTTTTGTGACTATTGTATAAGTTAAAATGGTCACACACACTTTATAAATCTTTGATTTCAACTTTATGTTGACACTTTTAAGCATGTATTTCTCAGGTAAACAAGCTACTTGACATAACTGATGTGCATTGGAGTCCAAACTTTTACAAGATTACTTTTTAAATTGACACACCTTACAGGTCCGTTTCTCTCCAATCTTTGTGCAATGGTAATTAATGAAAGTAACGCTCCCAGACCCTTATTTCGCTGCGACCCAATTTGGGGGTGTTACAAGTTTGAACATCCTTATTTTGATAAACAATCACACACGACACAACATACTATTCTCGATGGCATTGAAACAATATAAATAAACAAACTATGACTATAAAAGAGGAAACTTAATTAAGTCCTATCTTGAAAATTAACCAAAATGATAATGAGTCTATAGCATAATAACCAAACATCATCACCAAATGATCACTAAATACAAAAAGTAAATTGTTATAGGAAAGGATGCATAATTTAAAAAGAGACAAATGGTCTTTTAGCACAAGAACGTGCTTTATTTCTTTGATTTATCCTTCTTGCTTGTGGTTCTTCTAATCGAGTAAGTGGTCAAATTTGAGAATGTCTTCCGAGCTGAACTTCCCCGAAAGTTTCCTCCTTGTATCTTTGGTCTTGAACCCTCTTGTGGATTTTCTTCCGCTTGGTGTTATCACCTCAAACTTTGCATGCCATGCTCCATCTCCTTCGGTCTTCTTGTACATTGCATGTCCATCATGTTGGGATTAAAAGCCTCCTTGAAGTTACTGCTGCTAAGGTTTGTGTTACTGCTGCTAAGTAAAACTTAGTGCTGTTCAGTAATCTTAATGAAAAATATGCTATGTAGTTAGTACTTCGAGTTCCTACTGCTATGTAGCTTATGTTACTGCTTAGTGTAACTTAGAACTAGCTTAGTGTATATTAATACTGCTAGTTACTACTGCTACTATATGTTAGTACTGCTAGAGTAAAGTTAGTACTGCTAGTGAAGATTGAAGAAAATATTCTAAGTAGTTACTACTAGCTTTACACAATTAATGCTGCGTGTATAAGTTACTACTGCAATGTTAAGAGTTAATGCTGCTGGTACAAAGTTACAATTGCTGAAAGTTACAAACTGCTGAAAGATTAAAGATTGCACGAAATCAAGATTACTTATGAGATAAGGATTGTTATTTATAGAATAGATCTTTGAGAATAATCTAAGTTTTAGTAATTTATTATAAATCGACTAGGACTCCTTGGTGTATAAAAGGAAGTCCTAGGGCATAGAGTTTTATGTATCTTAGTCCTATAATTCATAGCTTCAAGGTTTTGTAACCCTAATACTAGGAGAGTATTCGTATTATTTGTAATAATAATATTGGAGCTTTTATTGTTGAAATTATATGTTTTGTGTTACTGAAGAGTTCTTCTTATATTAAAGATTAGATTCTGCATAATCTTTAGTATTATCAAACAAAGTTTCTTAGACTAAGTTGTGTTAGATTTATCTAGCATAACTAAACAGTAAACAAGCTTAAGGAATTCGATCATTAGAAGTAATTTGGGATCCAACAAGTTATATCAGAGCCTTGTTACTTTGAGAAACTTGTGGTTAAAAAAGAAACTGCTTTACAATTAAGGTTTGTTTGTTACAAAGAGATGGATCAAGACTCAGCACATATGGTGGCTGCATCAAAAGTGCCTATGCTCAAAACCAAGGTGAGTATGAGCTTTAGAGAATGAGATGGAACAGTAACATTCAGATGATGATTATTCTCTATGAAAAAGACAAGAGAATGTAATGCACCTCCAATAACAAAAGTTGTTGAAGGTGTTTGAGAAACAACAATTGCTCCTACAATAGTTGAAGAAAAGTGCATAAATAGTAAGAGTTAAAGGAAAAAGCACTTTATTGAGGGCCATCCCAATGAACATTAATTAAAGTTAACTCCATCAAAGATGCCAAGATCATTGCTAACATGCGTAGAGAAGGAAGTTTAAAGGGGAATGCTACTAACTAAAAAACTCAGAGGAATCTTCTAAAAGCAAACAGTAATGAAAAGTTTACTGAGCATCTAGCTCAGATGTGTTAGATCAAACCATTGATAGTCTTCAAAAAGCTTATCATTCAATTGGAGATTCAAGGTGAAAAAAGTATCTCACAAGAAGATGTGAATCAGAAGTTCTTAAGAAGTCTGTCACCTGATGGAACACACATACCATTGTGTAGAGGAACAAGCCTGAGATAGATACTTTAAGCTTGGATGATCTTTACAACAACCTGAAGATCTATGAACCAGAGGTCAAAGGGACATCAAGCTCAAGCACAAACACACAAAACGTAGCCTTTGTGTCCTCAAACAACACCAGCAGTACAAATGGAGCAGTTAATACTGCTCATGGTGCTACAACTGCTAACACTCAAGCTAATGCTGTTAACTCAACAACAATTGATAACTTGAGGTGATCCTGTTATCCATTGTTTTTCTTGTAATCAACTAATAGTTACAACTTGACAATAAGGACTTGCAACAAATTCATCCTGATGATTTAGAAGATATAGATTTAAGGTGGCAGATGGCTATGCTAACAATGAGGGCAAGGAGATTCTTGAAGAACACTAGAAGAAAGCTTACTATTAATGGTAATGAGACCATTGGTGTGGAAATCTAAAACACGTAATAGGTTCTTTGATCGTTTAAGCTCAGGTTGTTTAGTAACCTTTAACTAGGATAGATATCAATGTTCAAAGTTTAAAAACAAAAGCGGAATAAGAACAAAGATATTAACAAGGTTTTACCAAACATTTCTAAGCCCAATATATTTGAATCAAATAATACGGTACATCAACAAACTGAAAACAGGAATCATAAGATATCTTTGAGGCTACACCAACTATGTGCTAGCATCTACTTCTTGTTGTACAACTACAAGAACTAACTCTAAACCCTAGGCACCTTTATTAGGGATGATGCCTAGACACACACACCTTTTAGTGTTTACATCTTTCTCTTGTGCACACTCTAAACAATGTCTATGGATCTCTTTATATAGAGAGTCCATAAGACTTACAAGGAAACTAATTATAGTAAATGTTGCTGTTCCTTTACTCTCTGAAGCTACTGATTCACTTAGCTTGAGACATCTTAATAAGGATATGGGCTTCTCAGTTGCTGCGATTTGGGAGTGCATTCGTCCTAGATTTAATGAGATTGACTGGTTTCATGTGGTGTGGTTTTCTCATCAAATTCCTCGACACGCTATTCATCTTTGGTTGGTGATCAAAAGAAAGCTAAAAACCCAAGATCTTTTGAGGCAATGGGATGTTAGTAGTAACTCTAACTTGAACTCGTTTCTATGTCCATTATGTGAAATGCAATCGGACTCTCATGAACACTTATTCTTCGAATGTAGTTTTGCTTTACAGGTTTGGGAGAATCTGAAAAGGTTTACGTGCATCGATAATCTGCCTTCAGATTTAAACTCTATTGTAGACTTCTTTATTCCGTTGGCTAAAATGCGGTCTATCAGAAGTGTCATTTGTAAGCTTGTGTTTGTGGCTTCTTGTTATTTTATATGGCAAGAACGTAACTTTAGGTTGTTTAAGAAGGTGAAGAGGACTCAAGACCACGAGCTTATCAAGTCAAATGTTCGCCTCAAGTTGCTGTCGTGCTCTTTTAAGAAGACGTCGAATGTTAAGATGTTATGTCATCTTTAGAAGTTGCCAAATTTGCTTATGAGATCTCCGCGCCATTCATGATGTGTAAGCTTAGTAAGGTGTTGATGTTTCAGGCTGTTTGTTTAGCTCTTGGTGTGATTAAGTGGTATTTTCCTATTGGAGCTATAGTTAATGTATTCTGTGAGTTAGTGTTACTTGGGGGATGTCCTAAGTAGTGTTAGTGGTTGTTCAAGCAATTTTCTTGAGGTTAATGTGGTATTTCAGCCACATTCCATTGTACTGAACTGGTTTTTTGGTGTAATATATTTTACCGGAGATATTCCTTTTTACCAAAAAAAATGTCTTAGAAGAGTTTTAGTATTCATATAAAGAAACCTTATATAAAAATATAATGATGCTTTGGAAAGTAGATATAAGTGATCAAAAATAGTCAACATTTATATAAATTACTTTTATATAACAAATAAACATAAGTAATCGAAAAGTAAATCAAACATTTATATAAATATCCTTTATATAATACCAATAGTGATGTTATAAATATAACAACATTAGTGTTCAGGAAGTGTACTCACACGGATATTGAGTAAGGCATTAAGGAACTCCTAATATGTATAGTAGTTATAGTCAAGGTTCAAAATGCAACCTAGTTCTCTATAACTAGTGCTCTGATACCAATCTGTAACACCCTCAAAATCAGATTACAGCGAAAGGTAACTAGGGGTGCTACTTCATAGCACATAGTACAAGTTATAGAGAATGACCTCTAAATGAGACGTTTTAAAAAATTTACACATTCGATATAAATAAAACATCAAAGTTCATAAAGATACAAGTCCCAAAAGTTTATGTAGGTCCAGCCCTAGATAGATCTTCAAGCCTGTTAAGGTTGTAGAGTACTTATGTAATCACAAGAATATCTGCGTGACTTCCATTCGAGTAATATACCTTAAGGACCTCAGATAAAACATGCTAAAAACGTCAACAAATAATGTTGAGTGAAATTCATAGGTTTTATAAGTAAAGCAGTGGACCACAAGATTTCAGTTATATTAGACTAGTGAAATACATTTAAAAGTCAAAAACATTTATTATTGAACTAAGCTCATGACACCGAAACCTTAACAAATTACAGCAAACCCTGGCTTAGGTTTATGCCCCAAAACTGGATAGTCTGCCAAACACCCGAGTATTTCAAATGTTAAATGCGACCGTTTGACATGGTAATCGGATGTTACAAACCCGGACGGGGATTGTTAGTCCCAATAGATCTATTCACAGCATTTGCGTTGTAACACCCCCAAAAATGGGTCGCAGCGGAATATGTTTCCGGGAGCGTTACTTCATAATACCTGTGGAAACATATAGATCGTTAGATCGTTTAAGCTCAGGTTGTTTAGACCTTTATCTAGGATAATATCAATGTTCATAAGTTATAAAAACAAAGCGGAATAAGAACAAAGATATTCAACAAGGTGTTCTTCATTAATAACCAAACGTTCTTCATAGCCCCAATTCTAGATGATCAATTCTAGAACGGTTACTCTTAACTAATAACAGGAATCATAGATTCTTGAGGCTAAAACAAACAAACCCTAGGCGTCCATTAGAGGACTTGACGCCTAGATAACACACACACACTTTTCTGTGTCTACATCTTGACACACTTTTTTTGGATGATCAAAACAATATGCCTGGACCTCCTTTTATAGCATAAGGAGTCAAGGCTTACATGAAAACTAGTAAAAGATATTAATGAGAGAATCAATTAATTATTTATCTTTATCTTCTCATTAATATTCATCTATATCTTCTTTTTGACCAAATCTTCATTATCTCCTACATCTTGTAGAATCCCATAATAACAACTTTGGTCCTTCTTGTTTCCATCTTGTTTCTTTCGTGTTTTGTCTTATCAACTCAAATATAATTCCCAACAATCTTCCCCTAGTTGATAATGACAAAACCAAATAAGCACGAACTTCCCCTGAAGTTAATATACGAATGAAAACTTCCCCTTAAGCTACCAAGGATCTACAAGTTGCAAATCATCAAATCTTCTTCCCCTTTTTGTCAATATCAAATAGGAGACTAAAGTATGCAACTTTGATCTTCACAGCTATGAACCAATATTACACTTCTAATCCAAGTATTCCAATGACCCAAATTGCCCTCCATTACGCACCTTAAGAAAAATGAACTTGAGCAGTAGAAACTTACACTAGCAGTAGTAACAAAGGCTAGTAGTAGTAAAAACCTTCACCTCAATGTAGCATATAAATGGTTAAACATTTTAACATTAAGCTTCCCCTGAAACCCATATGTTAACCATTTCTTGAATCTTCAATTCTGTAATGATTACTGATGAAGAAAACTAAGTATAACGAACTTGATGCTGAAGTAGAACAACCCAAACTTGTGTCTTATATCTTGCACTATCTACGTAACTTCAAACGTATACCCAAACCTATGTATAGGGAGACCGCAATCTCTTGACAATTTATCCTCATCTTCTATGAGACACATAACCAAAGTGATAGCAAATGTGAGCATTGAGCACCATAAGTTAGATCACACACCTTTGCTAGATTCGTCAATTCTTCGTCACAACATGAACGCACGAACAAGTTATCTCTAAAGTGTTACACTCACTTTAAGATATGATAAAACACAAACCCAAATAATTCCACTTCACCGTCAAATAAGTGATAATTAATCATCTTCGTAACCAACTAATTCAAATAATCCAATAACGAGCCTTTTTAAATGTTTAAGAACATTAAAAAATCATAACCAAAAATATTCTTGTGTGTGTTATGGATAACCAAAATTCCCTTTGTCACCCGATATCGAACCAAACTAACAGTATTAACTGCTTTTCTTGGACGACACTGGCAGTATTAAAAATTTCTCTAATGAAGCAAGCAGTACAAATACCTTCGAGCAATATGAACAAACTTCCAACACAACAGCAGTATCAAGTCTTGCTCGAACATTATTAAATTGAATATTGCCTAACAGTAGAAACATAATACTGTCCATCATATAACTTGTACATGTCCCATTTTCGTTCTTTACATGGCCCATTTACGTGTCAATATATATTTGATCTGGCCCATCTTCGTTTCATATATAATCAAGCTAGCCCAATAATTTTGGTGTAAGGCCCAAAGATAATTCACACACGACCCAACTGATAAACAACAGTCATGTATTTAGCCCATATCCATGAGACAGAGTTAATTCGTTAGGCCTGCTATGAAAAAGAGAAACGCCACATGTGGGAATCAAACATCAGACCTTGAGAAACCATTACATAACAACGCCCTCATAACCAACTGCGCTATGAAGCCAATTGTGTTAAACTTCTCATTATGTAATATTAATTCCTTCCTCTATTTGGTTTTTGTGACGCTTAAATTGTCACCCTTTTGTTGCTATTTTGTCACAGATTCTAGCAGTACCAACAATAAACATAGCAATACTAAATAAGGAACGACAGTAGTAATCTTTTAGCGAGCAGTACTAAACATTGTTCATAAGTAGCTGTCTGCCGCAGATCAAATTAATACTATGTTTAGATGTACTCAATGTGCTCTATGTTGAAAAATCTTTAATATGAGACCAGATTGTAGTGTATTAATAAGCTATACCAAGGATAACCCAAAACAGTGAATCTCAAAGAAGTACAAATACATCGTGTACAATAAAATACTAAGTCTTAAGTTTTCAACTGGGTCCGAAGAGTCTCATGTTTTATAGTATTATCTTGCCCTGCTGTGTTGTATTCGGACTCATTAGGGATTTCATCTATTATGTGAACTGTATGCCGCTAGTATGACAATCATCCATCATGTATCAGTCATTATAGACGTTTTATTTTCTTTGTTACGTGCATAACAGAGAAAGAATATATCGTCGTTATCGATGAACAACATTCCGAAATTTGCTTGAGTAGTATTAACTTTTTATAGCCAGCAGTACAAAATAGTATGCTAGCAGTACTAAAGTTAAGTGTAGTAGTACTAACCACAATAACCCCAAAAGTTAATACTGTTGTTAAATCTAGCAATACAGGTCAAGTCGAAAATAGAAGAGATTTTTATGGAAGTAAATCCCTAAAAATCAGCAACTTAAATCTTTAGTCAAAAACCGCGCATCTGTATACCATGATCCATTCCTTAACAATATAAATCATATAAACTGCCATAATACCTGCCATAAACCATGATGTCTTTTCCATAATACTCGCACACTAGAAAACATATCAACCCAAAACCATCATAATATCTACGAGTAATCAGCAGCCCAATCTACTAATATAATCATCACGACATCAATACCTGCTGTCAAATATTCACAAAACAGATTGACCACTTGCTGCTCCTTTTCTAAATTGAAACCATGATCACTTGCCGTTCCTGCTGTTAGTATAAACCATCGATAGCACTCAGTCATGAAGCAACATCAATTCATTCTTGTAACAACACAATCAACCAGTAAAGTTACTTAAAATCAAGAATCATATTCAAAGTAAGGAACGACTAGGGTTTTTAGTGGCTTCTTTTTCACACAAAGAGACGAACACAACAATATCATCTTATGTTCTGAACTTAATGATGTTGACAAACGTTAGGGTTTAGAAAAACCTTAACCATGTCCAAGAAACGTCAATACTCGCTCATAGAAACCCTGAATCTGATTAGGGTTATCAAGACCAAAAACCTTTCAAGCCCAAGTGGAAGTAAATTTATTCTTTAATCAGTCGATCATAAAGAATTACCAAACATGAATAACTAGGGCTTGTTTCTCCACCAAAACCTCTTGATAACCAGAAACCCAATCGTGCCTACTAGGGTTCATCACCAATCAAAAGATTGATTCACCAAAGCTAGTATTTGACATGATCATTCCAGCAACACTTCTTGTACACGAAACCTGTTTTATTGATTTAGGGTTTGGTAAAAACTCTAATTGCACCGATTTTGAACAAACTCCAAAACAGAAAATTCATACCATCTTTTCTTCATATCACGACACAATAACACCTTGTTGATCCTAGATCGAGAGCCACGAGGCTCTGATACCAATTGTGGAAACCTATAGATCGTTAGATCGTTTAAGCTCAGGTTGTTTAGACCTTTATCTAGGATAATATCAATGTTCATAAGTTATAAAAACAAAGCGGAATAAGAACAAAGATATTCAACAAGGTGTTCTTCATTAATAACCAAACGTTCTTCATAGCCCCAATTCTAGATGATCAATTCTAGAACGGTTACTCTTAACTAATAACAGGAATCATAGATTCTTGAGGCTAAAACAAAAAAACCCTAGGCGTCCATTAGAGGACTTGACGCCTAGATAACACACACACTTTTCTGTGTCTACATCTTGACACACTTTTTTTGGATGATCAAAACAATATGCCTGGACCTCCTTTTATAGCATAAGGAGTCAAGGCTTACATGGAAACTAATAAAAGATATTAATGAGAGAATCAATTAATTATTTATCTTTATCTTCTCATTAATATTCATCTTTATCTTCTTTTTGATCAAATCTTCATTATCTCCTACATCTTTTAGAATCCCATAAAAACAACTTTGGTCCTTCTTGTTTCCATCTTGTTTCATTCGTGTTTTGTCTTATCAACTCAAATATAATTCCCAACAATACCACTGCTCAAGTCATGAGAGAACGACCTTTAATTGTGTCATTTAAAAAGAAATCTTGAATTATTTAGACTCTAATGCACATCACATAAGCCAAGCATTTAATTCACATGAGAAAAACATGCTTAAAAAGTGTCAACATAAAGTTGGTGAGTTCATAGGTTTTTGTAAGTATAAATGTTAAACCAAAGTTTCGTAAAGTATGTATGACCGTTTCAATCCTTAAATGTTCACCAAAATGTATGTATGAATGTTGGAAATCAAAGAGTTGTAGGTATGCATGACCATTTCAATCCCCAAATAGTCACAAAACATAAGTATAAAAGTTGGAATCAAAGATGTGTATGATTATTGTATCCCATACAATAGTTACAAAAAGTTAAGTATAGTTGGACCACCATTGTTCAAAGTATGTATTGCCACTTTATTCAAGGCAACGTAAATATTCATGTGTGTATAAAACAATGATTACGATTACTCTAAGTTCATGAAATTGTTACGTATACTTAGGTGTATGCCACTTTATTCAAGGCACGATAAATGTTCATGTTCATGTATATGTCGTTCTTTGCTCTGACATGCTATAACGTTCGTTTGCCCAGTGATAGCTAATCACCCGAACGGGGCTGTCACACCCGAATAGATCTATTTTATAACATTCTTGCTTACTCTCTAAGTAATTCATAGTTTAATCCGCTTAAGCTAATCCGTAATCAATTGGGTAAAAGTAAAGTAATGTCCTTGTTTTCAAAAATGAAGTGAAACAAGCAATGTATTTCGTCCCAAAATAAGTAATTGAGTATGTAGACTAGTTTGTAAAACGATTTGTAAATGCACATGTAATGAATTCAAACCAATCATGTAAATAGAATTAGTAACAAGCATGTTCTCACCCCAAAAGTTGTAAAGTATATGTAAAACAAGTAAAACGTGGGGCTATAAACTCACCTCGAGTGAATGATTCAACAAAGTATATCACATAATGAAAAATGCGTCACGTAAACGCCCGAATGCAACCTAATTAATTATAGGTCGTATGAGTACTAAGTACTTTGAATAACTAATACCGTATATAATTCTATATAGCTACATCACCATCTAATTGTAATTGTGAAATCATATTTATAAAGTTAAAAACATTTATAAATATCTCTTTAGTAAAAACGGCGTAACTTTCTCGTTTTAAGTCCGTTTCGTACGTTTCTTATGTCCACGCTTTCGTATTAAGAAGAGTTGTCAAAATATTACATTTTCATATTTTTAAGTTTCTGGTGAACAGTACTTTTTACTGTTCATACACTTTTATAAATTTATTTTTATAAATTTAATTATCGTAAACCTCGTAAATGTCGTATCTTATTCGTTTTAACTCCGATCTTAGTGATTCTTTCGAGCACGTCTTCGTAATTAAAAGTTTTATCTAACTAATGTATTTCCAAAATGTATATGAGATGAATAGTGATTTTTACTGTTCATAGTTTATATAGTTATTTTTATAAACTTATTTATTTTCGTAAACATGAAAAATCCATAACTCCTTCGTTATTGATCCAAAAATTATGATTCTTAATGTTTTGGAATCCTAAAAATATGTACTTTCTGAGAAAAATAACCAATCATTTATATCAGAGGTGAATTTTAATAAGTTTTTATAAAATTTCTTTTATAAACGCGTTTATTATCGTATAACTTGCAAATGCCGTATCTCCTTCGTTATAAATCGGTTTTTCAAGTTTCTTACATTTTTCAAATCCTCATAAATATAAAATAAATGCTTTATTTTTCGAATTCAAACAGACCCTTTTGATCTTTTTGTTAAAAATATGTTTAAACTTGTTTTTATAACTTTTTAGCCTAGTTGATTTGTTATAAGTCCTCTACCATGTGTTATACCACAAGTCTTATATACTTAAAGTCCTCTAACAATTTTCCAATGATCTTGTCCAAGAAATGTCCATGATAACAAGTCCTTACATCACTTTTACTTATAAACTTATTAAGTAAACTTTTAAGTAACTAGTTTATATATATACTTTTTATAGATAAACCAACACTTGTATGATACATATACTTCCATTACAACATGTATTTAACATCCATATAGCATATGACAAAGTTCATCAAACCATGAACAAGTGTAAAAATCCATTTTACTTGTTAATATGTTCCCTAAATGGTGATTAACTATATAAACATTATATACACATAAAATCACAAATGTAAAGAGTTTAGGGTTTTTAGATAACCTTAATATGATGTATGATAAAGAGAAACAAGATCTAAACCCTAACTTATCAACAAAACCCAAGCTTTCAAATCAAGAAAACCCTAATTTCATTTGAAACCCTAATCTTGAACCTTTCTTGTTTAACTCTTTTAAACACTAAACCAAGCTTCCAATACACCTTAGATATGTCTAATAATGAACCTTAAACACTTGGATTACTTGTAAAATCAAAAATATGAAATGTATATGGGTTTGGTTTGTGTGTCGTGAGCTAGAGAGCACAAGGGAGAGTTTTTGTGTTGTTTTTACTTAAGAAAATGAGTTGTGTGAAGTTTACTTGCATAGTGTGCCCTTTTATAGCAAGATTTAACTAGCTAATGGTTACTTTAACTTAACCATGGTTAGTCTTGAATGACCATTGTGTAAGAAAGGTATGGAAAATATGTAAGATAGTATGGAGTGTGTAAGTATTTGGTAGGAGTTTACTTCTTGAAGTTTATAACACATGGTATATTACTTAGAAGTCAAAATAAATATCTTCCTTATATATTCTACATTCATATCCGGCCCTATGTATATATGGATAAGGAATTTGTATAATTTTTGAGTATTAGGTATAATTGTGGGCATTTGATTGAGTATAGATAGGTATTGGTGCTTCCGGGTATGCCTAAATGTATTAAATTACGAAACGTACACAATTTACGTAACCAATAAAAATAAAATATAAAAAGTTGATTATTACTTTCGTAAAAATAATATATTGCTTGCTCGACGTAAACTTAAATATGTTTGGTGCCTGTTTACGTTGATTGTTGATTTTTAGTTTACGCGATTTAACTTAACGATTAAAATTAAAAGCAAACGCGTAGAAGTTTAAAATAAATAGTTGAATATTTATTGACGTAACATATGTGAAAAAATGTGAATTATTACATGCGTTCACTTCACAAAAATAATTAGCGGCTCATGATATAGGGGACTTAAAGACAGAAAAGGTACTTAGGCAATAACATATCAAGCATAACATACAGTTTAAACACTTGCATCGATATGTACAAATAGCATGTATCTTCCCGAAGGAGTTTATAAAATATTTATTAAGTAAAAGTGAGGCTATGAACTCACCTTTTAGCAATACAACAAAAGTTAACGAAAATAACATCGAAAATGTCGAGAAAATCCTGGATGCAACCAAAAAGTAAAGACGCGACTTGGAATTTATAATTATTATGCAAATAAATATAAATTAGTTTTTATAGAGATTATAACATTTGAGACGTACATCTTAAAAATATAATTATGTTAAAGATAAAGTAAATATTTCAGACTAATTTTGAAGAGCATAAAATAGACAGGGGCTAAAAGGGTTACTTTAAAATTTATGATATTTATTTGTATCAACCTTTATAAATCAGAGACCTAAGATGTAAATTACACCATAATTTTAAGAAAAGCCACGTGAGGTGTCTTTCTCATTCTATTTCCATAATCAGTATATATCATCTAACTCATTTTTAATGATGAATAACGTTTTTGGCTATTGAAACTGTCATGAGATATGTAATGGAAAGGGATATGTTTTACCTTGATGTCAGGCAAGATAATAATGAAATTCTCGTCGGAAAAATGTGAAAACACAACTCATCGGTATTCCGAACAATAGGAGAAACAACTAATACTGAACACTAGCATAAACATAAATCAATTCAATCACGATCACCATAAATTAAACCAACAAGATACCAATCACAAACTCGATCTATCACCTGCTAACGAAACTAATATAATGTAACCCAAGCTAGAACTCTAAACATGAGCATGCGAAACCCGAGAACCAAAATTTCTAACCCATACACGAACTTGAAACTCCAACGAACACAAACCGATCGAAACAAAAACCTATGCACGAACAGAAACTCACGCACAAACAACAACTCGAACTAAACTCGTATTTGAGGATTTAGTATCGTAAGTTGTACATTAAAGATCAACTCACACAAACTC
>BQNB010026112.1:0-58935 GCA_026074375.1 Tanacetum coccineum
TCATTATCATTGTCTGTATCCGATTTTAAATCATTAGGATACATTACGTTAAAAGGAAGTAAATCATTACACTATCACACGTTTTTGAGCTTTTCATTACATTAGCCTTATGTATTCCTCCATAGTAATGTTGGGGTCGTCCATTTTAACCTATAATAAATTTGTTTGGAAATAAAATTGTCAAATAGCCTAATACGCCGTATTCAGTAAACTGAATAGCCGTATTGATGATAGATTCGAATACGCTGTATTGGTTTGAAAAAATTTATATGCCGTATCCAAGAAATTGAATACACCGTATTGAGTATTCGACTCAGAATGTTACAGCAGGCTGTAACAATGCACACAAACACACAATATGCAAAATATACAATGCAGGAAATTAAACACACAAACAGACACATAATTATGCAATTTAAACTAAAATAAAACACTAATAAATAAGAATTAAACAACTTTACTCCCCGGTAACGACGCCAAAAACTTGATGTGTCATTGTGTAGGTGTTATTTTATGTATCAAATTTTACTATTTATATTTTTCCGACTTAACCTAAAAACAACACTTTAACGGGCAGTGTACCCGATCAAATGTAGCTTAGTTGTTAAGTAGGGTGTCGATCACTAAGAGCGAGAGCGTTAATATATAATTTATCAGTATTTTAGTTATCTAATTTATGCAAATCTTAAGCTAATGATAAGGGGGGATTCAGCCTGAGAGGCTAGCACGAGTTTGGGTATCTATGATAAGGTTTTGGTGACAAGTAAACCAATAAACACAGGCAAGAAGATTAACAAACAATAGAGAAGCAGTCAAATACTAATGTAAAGAAAACATATCAACCATGATTAATTCGATAAAACACAGGTTTGTTTATTAGTGCAATGATAGTCTTATTTCGAAGTGGCATATCATTCTTAAGACTTAGGTGGTACTTCATCCTAAGACCTAGACACGAACAATCCTGTCATAATTAACGTGCCCGCATAAAGCATCCTTCTAGTTGATTATAATCTACCTTAGGTGATTAATAATGGGATCTTATTAAACCCTACCCATTGGGACTTTACCCACTTACTTGCAAATATGGAGAGCCATCCCAGACTCTTAGCCTACGCCCACACAACACCGAAGTTGCAGCGCATTAAATATGTAGGACTAGACCCAGTTGAATGATAGGTCACATACAAGCACGTAAACAAGTATAAAATGGTAAACATAATCAAACAATCAACGATAAATTAAGACAATCGAGATAAACAAACCAAACATTAAATCTTCATAAACATGGCTGATACCTAAAGGTATCAGCCCATAGTCATTGTAAAAATACACACGGTTTGATATATGAACGATTAAAATAAAGAAACCTCAATCGAACGCGTATTCGGTTGTGCGAAGATTACAAGAGTTTTCCTATGATCTTGAGGCTCATTTCTGACCTTCTTGGCTCTTCTATACGTCTGAGAGTCGACTTGGTGGTTTAGGGATTTTCTTGCACACCTAAAACTGAGTTTAGGGTCTTGTATTTATAGTGTCTGAAAATTGGTCAATACGCCGTATTCAATGCAGTCAATACGGCGTATTGATGGGGTTTCCCTGGTTAGTAGTTGAATGTTGACCAATTATCATTAATGACCATAAATTGTCATTAATTCTGCGTGTAATCATCATTAAGTGTCATTCAACTTTCCTTATGACCACGATTTTCATTAATTGCAAGATCACTGATTATTGACCGCATTAAATGCATGATCTTTGACTGTTTGACCGTGGTTATCTGTGAAGTGTCGGCACGGATACGCCGTATCTTCTTTACTGGATACGGCGTATTGAGGTAAACCCAGTTGGTTCTTCATTGTTGACCAAAGTATTATATACGGCGTATCGTTGATGCGGATACGGCGTATTCTTCAAAGTCAGGCAATGGTCTTTTAGTTCATCAAGTCTTGGATACGGCGTATAAGTCTAGAATAATACGGCGTATTTGCTGTCAGTTCAGTAGACTTTCTTGAACTCTTCATTTATGCTCCAAAATGCGTGCCTTTTATATAAACTTCACAATGTACTCCATAATTACTGCAAATAATAAATATAAGCAATTAAGTACCAATTCTTGCAATAATTATATAAAATGGGTAATTTATACGGGATAAATGATGCTATAAAATAGACGTTATTTGATGTCATCAAATATCCCCCCACTTGAATCCTACTTGTCCTCAAGTAGACTTTAGAAAGTGCTCTAAACACAATGACGGTAACCGACAAGCTCTCATCAGCTACAAGGCATACAACCGTAGTCATGTTTATTTTATGGTAGCAATCTTCACGTAACATCATTAGTAAAGTACAATTCGAATGACTCTCTTAAAATAGATAATGTCGAACATGTAGATAACTTAAGATTTAACTTGCTAAGTGTAGGACAAATATGTGATAATAAATGTAGAGTAACTTTCTCTGAACATGATAGTGAAATCACTAAGGATGGTACGTATAAGTTAGAGGTATTTAGGGAAGAAAGGCATATATGTGACAAAATAGGGAATAAGCCAAAAGACCAAATTGTCTAGCATATTGATGAAAACTCCATTTGTGGCATATGAGAATAGGTCACACAAATATGCGTCTCATTCATCGTTAGCAAATAAGGAATAAGTTAGAAACTACCTAAATCATTAAGTTTGATCAAACACTTCTTTGATGCCTTGCCAAATTGGAAAACAGCTCAAGCTAGTCAACAAAGCTAAGAATATATGTCTCAAGGACGTAGATGCTATCGAACATCCTTTAATAGATCTCTTCGGGTCCCATACGCCGTACGGAGTTACGGAGGAAACCGCTACACCTTAGTCATAGTAGATGACTACTCTAGGTATACTTGGACTAGATTCCTTAAGGACAAAATCAAAGCCTTCGATCAATTCGAAATATTTAGTAAGAAAATTCAAAACCAATTAGAATGTACAATAGTATCTATAAGAACCGACCACGATAGGGAATTTGATAATGAGGTGCAATTTGGAGAGTTTTGTAATGTCATTGGAATTACACATAACTTCTCGGCTCCACAGACACCTCAATCAAATGGCGTGGTTGAAAGGAAAAATAGGACACTTCAAGAAATGAGTAGGATTATGTTGAATGACCAATCGTTACCACAAAAGTTTTGGTGTAACGCCGTAGATACTTCAACATACATTCTCAACCGAATCCTAATTAGAGCCATTCTAGAAAAAACACCTTATGAACTCTTGAGAGGTAGGAAACCTACTCTTGATTATTTTAGAGTGTTTGGAAGTAAGTGCTTCATTTTTAACACTAAAGACTACCTTACCAAGTTTGACCCAAAGTCATACAAAGGTGTCTTTTTAGGTTACTCCCAAAATAGTAAAGCCTACATCATCCTTAATAAACATACTAGGAAAGTTAAAGAATCACTCAACGTGACATTCTATGAAACTCCTTCACACCCTCTAAGACATCATGTTGCAACCGTGACTTGAGCAGGTTAGTCATACCTTTTAGTGTTGGCTAAGTGTTTATATGTGCTATATTTGTGATCTATGTGACTTTGTCTGTGTGCATGATTATCATTCTGGGGTGCGTGTTCATCTCATTTTAGAATGAGTTTAAGATATTTGAGGGTTATTTCCATTTTTGTTCACGTGTAGTGACAATGGAAATGAGTGACGTGTTTACATGCATTGCTTCGTCAATATGTGGATAATTATGCGTTGGAGTATTAGGGAAAGTATCGCATATTGGAAATGAATTGAGTACGTGAAATATGGGAGTTAGTAAGGAACTTTCTAAATATAGAAAGTATTTTTTTAGAAATGAAAGTTATAAATAGAAAGTGTATTTAGTTTTTCATGCAAAAGGTTTACCATTTTTTTACCAAGGTTTTTGTACAAAATTAAGGTATTGTAAGTAATTGAATAATTAAGTATTAAATAAAAAAAAATATAAAAAGGGGTTTTAAAAGGGGGGGGGGGATCGGTTTATAAAGAAAAGAATTTTTTACTAATCTAAGTTTGAGTTGGGCTAGGATTGTTTAGGCCTTTATCTCTAAGTAAAGAAGCCCTAAACCCAAAATTTAGTCCCATTCTTCCTCTCTTGTGTGAACCGTCGACCTATCTCCCTAAGAACAAGTAGAAACAAAAAATTTGATCAAGAGCTAGCCAAGAATTGTGGTGTTAGGATCTAGTAATCAAGAGGTAAGGTTTCTAACCTAGCTTAAATCCTTTTCAAATCATGTAACAATTATCATGGTGGATCATTAGGGTTTTAAAACTTATGTAATTAATAATGTTATGATCATGCTAGTGCGTTTAGGGTTTGATTAGAATCATATTGGTGTAAACGGTTAGGCTTAGATCGCGTTAATTTGTGAATTAGGGTCTGGCAGATTTTAAGGCTGTGTTCAATTGATGATATCTCCATGATGATAACGTGTTTTGAGGTGTTTCTAGTGCCTAAATTGTAGTTCAGAGAGTCTACTTTTCAAAAAGTCCGGCCTCGAACGATTTTGAGTTTGGAAGTTAGTTAAATGTTAGCCACAAGAAAAGTTATCAAAACAATAAATTCGAGTTAAGGTTAGCCAAAACACAGAAGTTAAGTTCTATATGTCTATTAACTCCAGTTCAAAGCTCAGGTCTTAATTCATTGTCTAAGTATGGTTAGCAAGGTCAAACTTTGTAGTGCGCGTTCAGATCCTAATCTGGGTACTTTTGAGTTGGGAATTTATTTGAGGCATTTGCACATGTGTATAGATTTTTGGGATTATGAAGTAGTTAGTAAATACCTAAGGGTACATGGGTGATTTATTTGAGAATATATTAGGTTCGATAGATAAGGGTTGAAGGTTAGAAAAGTGACACTAAAATTTTACGTTTTTGAGCAAAATGTAGTTAAGTGGACTTATGAGTAAATGAGTTGATGATGACAAACATGTAACTTATATCACATAACGTAAAGTGCTTAAGTTACTCGTCATCACAAATTATCAATTCATACGTCAACAATTTTCGACGTCTCATGTTTTCTTCAACAACAAATTTAAGTTCGCACCCGACGTAAATCACTAAAGGTATGAACAAACAAACTTTAATTTGTTGAATGATCAAAGAAATTTTTTATTTTTCCAAACCTTACATTTTTTTATAAAATGGGACAAACATTTTTAAAAAGCATATACAAAAACATTGTTGTATTGAAAAGAAAAGTTTTATTCAAATAAACTTTTGAAATTCCAAATTTTCCTATACCCACAAACGGGCTAGAAAGTTTCAGAAAAACCTTCCCCACAAAAAGACAAAAAAGGGAGCGTCAGAAAAATAGGCGGCCCCCTTAATTAATTAAGGGGACCGCCATAATTAAGGGGATCGCCCTTGTATAATTAAGGAGACCGCCCAAATAAAAAAAAAGTTAATATTTTTTCCCTATAAATAGTTGGACTGATCCCAACCACAGAATAATCTCACCACTCTTTGTACATAGTATTCTCAGATCTAACTCTTCTTTCAAACCTATTCTTTGATCACTAGAACTTTTATAATTTAGTTTAAATGTGATCCAATCATTCCATCCATTCAAGTGCATAGAAGAACCCTCACGCTACATCAAGATGCTAAGTTATGTATTGTTTAGTAGTGTATTCGTGACATGTCTACATTCACAAAGTATAGATCGAGTCCAATGTATTTCGCAAACTTGTGAATTTAGTTAGATCAATGGTATCAAAAAGAAGGTAATTAGATCATGATGACTTTATGTAGTGTCCGTTGGTGAATTAAAGTTGTGACGTGTAAGGAAGAATGTGGAAGTGTAGTGAATTGTGAAGTGTAGGAAGTTGTGAAGAGGAAGTTGTGAGTGAAGTTGTAAATGGAATGCGGAAAAAAAAAAAATAAAAAAAAAAAAAGGAAGTGTGTATATTGTGAAGTTGTGTTGTGAGTCGTGTAAGTAGTCGAAGAAGTTGGTAAGTCTGATAGATTTGGTTCTAGCTAGATTAGAATCGACGCAATTCTAGCTTAGTGTCGGAAATTGATATAAGCACCGTTGTGTACGATTTTCCTCCGCCTAAGGGAGCTTTGTGGACATAGTACCGAGAACTGCACTATTTGTTGCTCGGGGAGTGGAGTAGGGCGAAGAGGTGCTTTGTGACCGAACCACTATAAATCATCGTGTCCGGTTTGCATTTCCTTTTACTTATCTCATTACATTTATACTTGCATTTATTGCTCTATATTTATATTTGCATTGTGTGTTGTGTTGCTTATATAGTTTTGATTGTGTTTGTGTCATGGATTGATGTGAACATTGATGTGAATATGTATTGTTTGGTAATTGGAATTTTATATAAACCTCTTCATATATATCACGCTTGATCGTTGATTTGATACGAAATTTTTAAGATTTTAAAAGAAAACGTATTCACACCCCCCTTCTACATTTCCATACAATTGGTATCCAAAAGCCAGCTTCCCTAAAAGCCGAATTATCTTGTTGATAGTTTGGAATTGCGTCTCGCTTAAATTTTCCAAAACAAAGGGTTTTAAAAATTAAGTACGATCTATGTATCAAATTACCCATTAAGGGGTTTTAAATATTAAAATGTTTTTTTGATTAACTTGTATTTAGTTTTGATGTTTATAAACACTAATTATACTAGCTCGGAGATCAAAAAATGATGCTTAAAATAAGTGTTATATTTTCGGTATCAAATTCAAAAAGTTGTACTCCTTTCCGCAAAGTCAGAAAACAATTTTTTACAAAAATCGTAATTCTAATACAGGTGGGGTCGGGCCCCATTTAATATTTGAGGCGGCCCCCTAATTCCTGCCGCGGCCACCCTTAATTTAAAAGAGACCACTTGTCAGATTTCGCTCATTTTTCAGAAACATTGAAAATCATATAAAATCAACCGTAAGTCCGTAGAAGTCGTGCCACCCGCCATTTCGAAGAGAATTAAGTCTACTTTCATATAAAAATACTTCCAAGTATTTATTTCAAACTTATTCTAGTCAGAAAGGCAAAATACTACTTAATATCCAAAACGTTGAGTCTCGTTTTAACGTAAAACTTGTATTTTATCTTTTTCTTTCGAGTCGAACATTTCTAGTTGATATATCTTTGAAAAATGATGTAATTAACTTTTCAAAAGTATTTTAATTTCAAATAAAACCCGAGCCTATGTATACCGTTGTTTGTATCTAATACACAAAACGGCGAAAGTACTTTATGTTTTATGCATGTGATTTATAGCCACTTCTTTGTGTCTTAAGTTTGTTAATAGAAATTATTAAATGATTGTTGCTATTTCTAATTGAGCTAATTGAATATCTAAGCACAACTCATATCTAAAATTCACTTTTAACTAAATTCTAAAATAAAAATAATATTCTTGTTTATTCATCTAGGATAACATGATGTTTGGGAAACATTACGTTTAATGATTTTATGGACTTATCGTATTAAACGATTGATAAAGGATAATATATATCCTATGCATCTTATTTTCTTCGTATAGCATAAATGGTTGTGTTACAAAAAAATAACACTACAATTTCACTTGAAAAATATAAGTATATTAGATGAAAAATAACCTACAAAAAATGAAACAATGCATAAACAAGTAAAAATACAATTTATTTAAATACATATTTAATTAATAAACAACATTGATAAGAATATAATTTTAGAGAAGTATATTTAAAAAAAAATATGTCTCTTTTTAAATCATTATCATTAAAGCATCACAAACTCAATTTAAGATAAATAATATAGATGAGATTCACTTCACTATGGCATGAAAGGGAGAATTCTTAAAACACTCTCAATAATTAACATATTTGACATTGTCACAAATAAACACATCTCTGGCTTTTAAAAAACAAACCCGTTAAATACACATAGCACAACTACACAAGTAAGATGAATAATTATAAGAATCCAGTTAAGATCAAGCAATATGTAATCGAGAATCAAAAAACCTATAGATCTTGAACAAAAGATTAAACATCCTGCTTACGTTTATCCTGGAATTCCACACAATCATGATTATGGATTATGCAACCAGGAAAATAAAGTATTTAGTTGATTCATTTAGGTCCTCTATGAAAATCAAATTTATATCTTTGCTACACTTCATTATGAGAAAATATAAGATAATTATTGTCTAACATGTAAATGTCTACTGGAGAATCTAGTTGCACAAGAAATTCATTTACAAAACACGGTTGAATTGCTTCCAAGTGAAGTTGGGTCGGTTATAACCGTAAAAATGTCCCGTTTTAGCCTCTTGAGCACCACTAGTGATAGTCTCATATTCATTCTCTAATTTGATTAAATGGCTCTTCCTAAATATGCCTAATGATAGTATACATCGATAAACTTTATATCTCATTAGGAGTACACACTAAGCACGTAGAAATTAGGCTTTTCCTTAGTCAATCTAGACAACATCGTTGGCATCCTCACCAAACCACTCAAACGTGAACCGTTTAATTTTTTTTGTCTAGGTCTAGGAATGATGAAACAAATCTCATAAACGTGTCATTCTCATTTTAATAGTCTTGTTACTATTAAATACATTCCGATAAATCTCGACAACTTAATCATTTCATACCGGAAATGTAAAGCATTTTTAATTCGCAAAAATGCAAATTATAATGTCACTTATTGTTCATGGACTAAGGGTCGTTTCACAAAAAAACTTAATCAGCCTCTATTTATTATATAGATGGTTTAATATCTTTCCGTCCCGACATTTCTCCGTTACCACCCTTTAAGACAACCGTACCGTCGTTATTGTGAATTTTTCTAACGAACAATCGCAATATTCGAGAAGAGCTACATAACTTCGCGGATGAAGTTCATTGTATGCTAACCGTCATCCATTATGAAATTGTCAAGCTCATCACTTCCATCGTTATTTCTCTTCATTTATTCTTTTTATTCTACAACTTATGTCCGGATGAGCACGAATTAAAAGGGAAGAGAAAACACACATCTTCACATATATCCTTTAACCAAACACTCTCAAGAACTCACATAGGTGATTCTTTTTCACTAGAAACCACGTAGGATACACTTCTACCCATACACTCAAGACCTCAAAACTATTTATTCCACCTTGTTAGTGATCATGTAGTTCCAAGCACATCCCAATCACCAAGTTTCAACTCGAGTCATCACACCTTGTCATCTCACAAGAAGATTCACATGTAAACCATTCCCCACAAGAAAACATCATAATGAAAATGTGTCTCATCATCATATCCCGACACTTATAAGCATGTGTGCCTATGTTGTCAAAAGTCAAGTGAATTTCGTAATGAAATGCTTCTCATCCAATCATTTCTACTTTTTAACAAGTGAAGAACACAAAGAAGATATTCAATCTTCAAAAGAGTTGTTTGACGCACCCAATATCGGTGTCTTTCCTTTGTTCTAATTCCGTTTTTTGGCAAGTGAAGAACACAAAGATGATATTCAACCTTCAAGTGTTGTTGAGTCATCACAATGTTCCACCGTTTTCACATTTTCACCTTTGTTCATCAACATTAACAACCATCTACTAACATTCTCCCCAATGACATCTCCTCATCACAATCATCATCATCACACTCATCCTCACCAATGACATCCTCTAACAAACCCACATCCAAACCATCAAAGGTAGCCAAAATGGATTGCAAAGCTTGCAATTCCTCTTCTTCTCAAAGCATTTCAAGATCATCTTGATTATAAGCTTCAGGTACTGATTAGAACTTAATATAATTATTCTTTTATCATTTATTTGCGGGTAATCGTTAAAATGACCCTGTATCCTTTCACTAAAAATATTGTTAAGTCAGTATTTCCATGGTTGATTCAGTCTTCCAAGTTTGAAAATGAGTTTTCGTCCCTTAACTTCTTTTAAAACAAATGAACTTTAAGGATCTATGGTAAATTAATTACAAAGTTTGAGGTCACAATTGAAAGTTTTTAATCAAAAATCTTTGACGACTGAATCGACTATGAAACTAGGGAATTAATGGTATTTTTGTATGAATGTATGCAGTTTTTATCTCTTTATTTGTTGGGACTTAAAGACTTCAAGATGATTCTTAGAGTTACTACTGCTTAGGTATATATTAGTGCTGTCAAGCATAACTTAGTACTGTTGGTGATACTAATGAAAATTATGCTAAGTAGTTAGTGCTGGTAGTATAAAGTTACTACTGTTAGTATAAGTTAGTACTATTAGTATTAAGTTATTGCTGCTTGTTGAAGTTAAGACTGCTCAGAGTTGAAGACTAAAATATATGCTAAGTAGTTAGTGCTGCTAGTAGTAACGTTAAGACTGCTAGTACACAGTTACTATTGTTAGTATATATTAGTACTGCTAGTACTAATGTTACTACTGCTTATGTTTATCAGTACTGCTGGTACAAAAGTTTATGCTGCTGGATTACAACTGCTAGAAGAATTACTACTGTCAGAAGGATAAAGACGAGTAAAGAGATAAGGATTGTCTGGAGAACAAGAATACTTATGAAGATAAGTATTGAGTTATTTTTGTAAAAGATATGTATAATATATTTGTTTAAAAGATTACGTTTTCTTTTAGAAAAGATCATGATATCTTAGGAAAGTATGGTAAGCCTTGTAGGACTCTTTGGTCTATAAAAGGAGGCTCTAGGGGCATTAGTTGATATACAAGTTTTCATAGTTGTGAAGTCGATTAAAAAGCTTCAAGGTTGTAAACCCTAGTACTAGTGAAGAGTACTCGTATTATTGATCTAATAATATTGGAGCGTTTGGTTATATCTTTGTTCATTCACAATTACTGTTTTATTCATAATACTTCTAGATATTAAGGTGTAGATTCCGCATACACTTTAGTATACATACAAAGTTTCTACAACAAGTTATTTTGGATTTATCCAAGGTAATTTAACCTTAGACAAGCTAAGGAATCGATCAAGGATTAGGATCAACAAGTGGTATCAGAGCTTTTGCTTTGAGAAACTTTGATCTAGAAGTCATGGAAATTGAATCTGCACATAGTAATACTACTGCTAAGCTACCCATACTCAAACTAGGTGAGTATGAGAGGTGGGTGATAAGAATCAAGCAGTACTTCTAGGTACAAGACTCTGCTCTATGGGAGGTCATAGATGTTAGGATTTATGTTTTCCTAACTTAGTACCGACAGTACAAATAGTTAGTACTGATAGTTATAGTTAGTACTGACAGTACAAAATGTAAGTACTGATCAAATAGTTAGTACTGTTAGTAGAAAATAGTTAGTACCGTTTATGAGATATGTGTGAGATAATTTAGGAAAAGATATGTATGTGATTTATAAGTCAGTTAGGATTTATCCTTGTTCTATAAAAGGATTCCTATTGGCATAGTTAGATATACGACCTCAAGATATCTCACAGCAAAATCATATCTAATTAGTTAGTAATCTGTATTCATTCAAAGCAGATTAATAGAAGTTATTATTCAGTTCTACATTGTTTTTCTTAGTACTTGTGTTGAGATTCCGCATCAGCATATAATATTCATAATCAGTGTTTCTATATAGTCAATTGTATTTATACATCTTGTCTATCATCCTTAATAGGCTGCAGAGATCTATTCATTAGGGACTCACAAGTGGTATCAGAGCTTGTGAGAAACTCTGAATAAGAAGAACAATCAAACCCAGTTTTAAACCATTCAACATCACAACTAAACATGTCTGCTTCACAAGATGAAATTCCACCACCACCACCACCTCCACCATCATCATCACAAACACCAACCCAACAAACTCCTCATACAGTCTCAACCATCAAACTGCCTATTCTCAAAAAGGGAGAATATGATATAAATCTTGTTTCTCCTCATCTTGTTCCTTTTTGGCTTTGATAATCTCTTTCGGACTCTTTTCAGATTCTTGATTCTTGACAGACTCTGGGCCAGGTAACACATAGTATTTCTCGATTAAATCGGCAGTGTGTGGGGTAGATGCTCAAACTAGGTTTGAGACTACATCTAAATAGTCCAGTGATCCGCATCTCTCAAGAGGTTACACACTTGGAAGTGGGGAGGACAGTATGAAACTATTGGAATTGATGGCAAAGTGTACAAAGTCTGTGTGAAATAGTGAGGAAAAGAAAAGAGAGAAATTATGAGTTGAAAAACAGAAAGAGAGATGTGTGAATAAAAACAGAAAAGAGTGATTTTGTGAGTAAAAGAATTGAGAGATATTATGAGCATAAAAACAGAAAGAGAGCTTGTGAGAAGAACTAATTGATGATAGAAGTCCTTTTTGGAATGAAATTGAACATTAATGCTGGTAGCTCAAATGTACTGCTGTTAGCCTCAGGTTAATACTAGTGATATAAACTTTATTGCTGCTAAGCATAAAAATTTCTACTGCTGGTTATTTCTTTGTGCTGCTAATGCTTGTGTGAGTGCTGTTGAGTACTGTGCCGTTAAGTTAATGCTGTTAGGCATACGATAGTGCTGTCAGTTTAAGTTAATGCTGTTAGGCATCATTTACTGCTGCGAGTTCAAGTTCCTGCTGCTAAGGGTGATTTTTTTTAATACTTCGATTGCAGGTTTCATTCTGATTTCTTTATTTGTTTCAATATTCAAACACTCTCTAACTTGAACCTAACTCAATTTCATCTTTAATCATCTAATCACAAAACAATGTCAACCCTAACTTTTGCTGAAACCCACAACATGACCGCATTCTTGGAAAACCTGCTGAAAGTGATGGGTTTCATGAAATTATCAATTTTCTGAATGCTAACCAAATTCATTATGCTTTAACTGTCAATCCTACCATCTACACATCTTGCATTGAACAGTTTTGGGCAACAACAAAGGCAAACACTGTCAATGGTGAACGTCAGTTACAAGCCCTAGTTGATAAAAAGAGGGTGATCATCACGGAGTCAAGCATTAGAAGTGATCTTCACTTAGCAGATGCTGGTGGTATTGATTGTTTGCCGACTGCTACTATCTTTGAAGAACTGGCAAGGATGGGGTATGAAAAACCTTCTCAAAGGCTTACATTTTATAAAGCTTTCTTTTCTCCACAATGGAAGTTCTTAATTCATACTATTACACAATGCCTTAGTGCCAAGTCCACTGCATGGAACGAATTCAGTAGCACAATGGCCTCTGCAATCATATGCTTGGCCACAAACCAAAATTTTAATTTGTCCAAGTATATCTTTGATGCTATGGTAAAGCACTTAGAGGGAGGGGTAAAATTTCTAATGTATCCACGATTTGTACAAGTGTTTATCAATCAACAGCTTGAGGATATGTCACATCACAAAAAGATTTATGTTAACCCCTCAAAAAATAAGAAAATCTTTGCATATATGAAGAGAGCAGGAAAGGACTTTTCTGGAAGAGTAACACCCTTGTTTGCAACAATGATGGTTCAAGCTACTCAAGATGAGGGTGTAGATTTAGGCATTCAACAGACACCTATTACTGCTCAACCATCATCCTATAGACCTCGAAAGAAGCAGTCTAGGAGGAAACAGAGGAAGGAAACTGAAGTTCCTCAAGATAAGACACATCATGATGACAGTGTTCCTATACCTTCTAATGATCTATTTCTCGGTGGTGAGGATAGAATGCAACTAACAAAATTGATGATTTTGTGTACCAACTTACAAAAACAGGTTCTTAATTTGGAGAAGGCAAAGGATGCTCAAGCAAAGGAGATTGCTGGTTTAAAGAAGAGGGTCCAAAAGTTGGAAATGAAAAAGAAATCAAGAACTACAACGTTAAAAAGATTAAGGAAAGTTGGTGAATCTAGTAGGGTTGAATCCTTTGAGGCTAAAGAGAGTTTGGGTGCTTAGGAAGATGCATCCAAACAGGGGAGGATAAAAATTGTTGATGAAACCCAGGGGAGGTTAGATGATGCAGAAATGTTTGATATAAATGATCTTCATGGTGATGAGGTGATTGTGGATATGGGCTTGTTGTGAGAAACACGAGAAAAGTGTAAAAATTGATGAAAGAGAGGTTAGTACTGGTGTTGAAGATAGTGCTGCCCCTACAATCCCAATTACTACTGCTGATGAAGGAGTTACTACTGCCAAGATTGATGAATTTGCTCCTACCAGTGCTCCAACAATAGTTATTGATGAACTAACTTTGGCTCAAACTCTTATTGAAATCTAAGTAGCTAAACCTAAATCTGTTACTACTGCAGCTACAACAACAACTACAAGACCAAGGTTTAGAGGGGTTGTAGTTCAAGAGCCAAGTGAATTCAAAACAACAACATCTTTCCACAAAGATCACAACCTCAAAGGACTATGGACAAAGGCAAAACCCAATATGAGTGAGCTGAAGTACCTTTGAAAAAGAAAGACTCAAGTTTCTCTTGATGAAGAAATGGTGGGGGAGGGGACATGAAAATCTTGAAGCTCTGTTGCAGCTGAACTGATAGAGAAGAGAAGATGGGCAAGAAAAAGGAAGAAAAAGCCAACATAACTTTGATTGAATCATGGCAAAATACACAAGCTATGATGGAGGCTAATAGATTGCTAGCTGAGAGACTCCAAATAAGAGAACAAGAGGAGTTGACAGATGAGGAGAAGGCAAAACTATTTATGGAATTCATAGAGAGGAGGAGAAAACATTTTGCTGCATTAAGAGCATAAGAAAAGAGAAATAGACCTTTTCTTAAAAAGTACAAAGAGGAAAATCAAATGTCTTTCTATCATAAGCATATGGTGTGGATCATAAACTCAATCAAGCTAAAGGCGCATAAGATATGATGAAATCCAAAAAAAAAAGCTTTTTGTTTTGGGACAAGGAAATGAAGAGAGTTAATTCTTCTGGGGATATGATTCAGAAGCTCAAGAAATAAGTGACGAAAAGGAAGGATGGAAAGCAGTTTAAGAAGACGTAAATTACACAAGTAGGTTGTGCAAAGAGAGTATGAGATAAACTGGAATCTTATAAGTCTAAGAAGCAAAAGACTGATGAGAATGAAGAAGTTGAAGTAGATAATGAAGCTGAGCTAAAAAAGCATATGGTGATAGTCAAAGATGATGATATAGCAATTAATGCTATTCCACTTGCTACCAAACGACCAATGATTATTGAATACAAGCTCATTAAAGAAGGAATAATAGGACATTATCAACTGATAAGAGCTGATGGAAGTTCCAAAAGATTTTCTTTTTATGGTTAGGATGCTTCAGGGTATTGACAAGAGACTTGGAGACTCTTTGGAAGTTGGTCAAAACAAAGCATGGTAATACAAGGCATAAAGATGAACATGAAAGACTTTGTGGGGTGATTTAAAAGTCATGTTTGAACCAGACATAAAGAGTGTTGTATGGAGAAATCTACAAGGATACAAAGTGACTATTTGGAAGTTGTTTGATTCATGTGGAGTGCACTTTGTAAGGTTTGGAAATGTGCACATCTTTATGTTAGTTGAAAAGAGATATCCCCTCACACCAATAACAATCACAAATATGCTAAACAAGAAACTTCAAGCTGATTATTGGAATGAGATGTGCTATCAATTACTTAAGCTAATGGTAAAGCAGCAAAAGGGTCAATAAAAAGTTTGAATGCATCTTCCTGATAGTGATGAGGGCTTTTAATAAAGAAACTTGAAGATTCATATGATGAACAACAAGTTTAGGGGAGGATTGTTGGGACTTAAAGACTTCAAGATGATTCTTAGAGTTACTGCTGCTCAGGTATACATTAGTGCTGTCAAGCATAACTTAGTATTGTTGGTGATACTAATGAAAATTATGCTAAGTAGTTAGTACTGGTAGTATAAAGTTACTACTGTTAGTATAAGTTAGTACTGTTAGTATTAAGTTACTGCTGCTTGTTGAAGTTAAGACTGCTCAGAGTTGAAGATTGAAATATATGCTAAGTAGTTAGTGCTGCTAGTGGTAAAGTTGAGACTGCTAGTACACAGTTACTACTGTTAGTATATATTAGTACTGCTAGTACTAATGTTACTACTGCTTATGTTTATTAGTGCTGCTGGTACAAAAAGTTTATGCTACTGGATTACAACTGTTAGAAGAATTTCTACTGTCAGAGGATAATAAGAGTAAGTGATAAGGATTACTTGGAGATGAAGATTAGAAGATAATTATAGAATAGATTGTATCAAAATATTCTATAAGTTTATGTTTATCTTTTGTATATGTTGTAAGCCGACTAGGACTCCTTAGTCTATAAAAGGAGGCTCTAGGGCATTAGTTGAGATACAAGTTTTCATAGTTGTCAAGTCGATTTAGAAAAGCTTCAAGGTTGTAAACCCTAGTACTAGTAAAGAGTACTCGTATTATTGATCTAATAATATTGAAGGAATCTAATTTCTGGTTCTTGGTAAACGAGGCAAATTCAGTAAATCGGGAAAAACAACACAACAATCGAGCACAGGATTAGAAAGAGCGTAGAAAAGACTAAGCCGAAGGCTTATTCATCTTAATGGGCCCTACCCCATAACAAGTTAAATGGGTCGAGTTATCCCATTAACCATCTATACGTAAAACCTTATAAACCTAAATCCAAATCCATAAATCCGGTCCAACGGCTACTTAGGCAAACACGTAATCATAGTTTAAAATGTACACTTGCGTCCAATTTGTAAAACAAAGCATGTTCTCACCCCAAAGATGTAAATCATTTAAATAATTATAAAACATGGGCTATGAACTCACCTTAGTAAGTAGTCCTCTGAAAATGGTAAATATATCCAAGTATGGCAATGAATCACACCGTCAAATACCTAAGTACATACGGCCAGTCTTAGTCTACAAGTTTAGGCTAACGACTTAATTCATAAACTAAAATTAAATTGCTAGTTTATACATACTGTTATCACTTATGTGGTGATGCACATGTTTATCGTATTTGTATTTACTTGATGGCTCTTGGGAAGGTATACGATTACACACGTTCTAGTATATGTGTAAACGTTATTAATAAATATTTGTATTTATTAAGTCGTGGTTTAACTCGTATAATATCCGAACAATATATAACAAGTACGGTATGTTAAGTGGTTATTAAAATTACCTTTGTTCATGAAATACCCTTAGGTTTCTTATATTTACAAAAATAGTCCTTATGTTTATGAAATTATAGTATTTACACTTTAAACCCCTAGGTTTCCACATTCACACTTTTAGTCCTTTAACTTTACAACGAGTACACTTTAGGTCCTTATGTTCTCAAAACAGTCCTTAAGTTTCAGAAGCTACAAAAATAGTCCCTAGGTTTGAAATTTAACACTTTAACCCCCCTTAATATGTAAAAATCGTATTTTTAACCCAATTAATATCCAACAAGTGACAATAGGTTTTAATAACTCCAATAAGCTACATAAGCTATTGTCAGCTTATAAATAAGCTCGGATGAGCTTATTTGAGCTTATTGGGCTTATTGAGCTCGTCAAGGCCCATTAAGCAAACAAAGGGTCCATTTAGGATTCTAAAAGTACATAAGCTCTTATTTGACTTATATAAGCTCATATGAAACTGTTTAGCTAGAAAATAAGCTCAGATGAGCTTATTTGAGCTTGTTGGGCTCGTGAGCCCAATAACTCTAGTCTGAATGGCACACAAAGGTTTCTCCTATGATTCCTCTTATTTTCTTATCTCATTAAGCACTAAAAGGATTATGTTTAAGCTGTTTTTTATCTTGTGGCTTATTCAATAAGCCGTTAAGCTTGTAAATGGGCTTTTTGGGCCTGATATAAGTCCGAATAGTATTTTAAGTGTTTGGGCTTGATCCATTTAGGTCCATTAGTTTTTATAGGTTTATAATAAGCTTACTGAACTGCATAAGCTCACAAATAAGCTGTCTAAGCTTATTCGTGGTTTATGGGCTTTCATTGGTCACGGACATGGGCTACCAAGCCCGCTAAGGGTCCGGTTTGGTTTACCTTTTATGTTAGGGTTCCTATAGGTTTAATAAGCATAGGGTGCTTATTAATAAGCTGTGGGCCCTCAAGGTTGGCTTGTTGGGCCTGTTTGGTTCGTACGTGGGCTAGTGGGCCTTATTGGCCCTTTAAGGGTTTCTTTCATGCATGTCTTTCTATTCATAGGTTCAACAAGTCATTAGCCCATCAATAAGCTCGAATGAGCTTAATAATAAGCTACGGGTCCCCTACTAACAGGTTGTTGGGCCCATTAACGTCTATTAATAGACTGTTTGGCCCAACAAGGCCCATTAGTAGTCCATTCATCCTCCTAGCAATATATATGGTTTGGTAATAGTTCTAATAGCCAAACTAAGTTTGTTTAGCTTATATAAGGGTCGTGTTCATCACATGCATGCGTTAAATAAGGTCGTACGCTCCTCCTCAAGCCTTGCCATTATGATTTCAAGAAAAGTTTACGTATAGATTTCATAAAATTCGTTTGTAACCTTGAAAAGCAATTTTCGAGAGCTACCGTGAAGTAGTTGATTATTTGGTTTAAGTCTCTTTCGTGTAACCGTTAAAATTCATTGTTAAAAAAAAATAAAAAATTTTAGTGTAAAGTTTTGCTTTTTAATTGTTAGTTTTTCTTTTTATGCGCACTCGTTCGCAATCTCGTAGACGTCGTCAACAACAAACTCTTCCGGTTGTTGAAAATTTTGATTTAGAAGATCCAATTGTTGAACAAAACGTTGTTCCAATGGCCGACAATCGAACGATGGCCCAAATGTTACAAGCACCTATCGAAGGTTATGAAGATGCTATAGTTGTTCCACCGATCAATGCTAACAATTTCGAGCTTAAACAACCTTTAATCAATCTTGTGCAAAGTAATAAGTTTACGGGTAGACAAGATCCCCACAATCACCTTCGATTTTTTAACAAGGTCACTTCAACGTTTAGACATCCCGAAGTTCCGAACACTTCGGTAAAGCTTTTGCTTTTTCCTTTTTCTCTAGACGGTGAAGCCCGAGATTGGTTAGACAAGGAACCTCCTAGATCAATTCTCACATGGGACGACCTTGTTTCAAAATTCATAAACCAATACTTCCCACCTTCAAAAACCACTTACTATCGGAATGAGATCATTACTTTTTATCAAAAACCAAACGAAGCCTTTAATGAAGCATGGGAACGTTTTAAAGGACTCCTTCGTCAATGTCCTCACCATGGCTTCTCGGAACTACACCAACTCGATACTTTTTATAATTCTTTGAATTCAAACGATCAAGATGCCTTAGATTCTGCAGCAGGTGGCAATTTCTTAGACAAGATGCCTCAAGAAGGTTTAGCGATTATTGAAAGCAAGTCAAAAGTTCGTTACTCCAGAAGTCGTGCTAATGATTCAAGAGTGAGTACGGATGCTCCTCTTTCTAATTCTTCACCTTCTAATAATTCTTTCGATATGCAACAAATAGCCGCTTCTCTCGAGGATAAGATGACTATCAAGATGAACCAAATGATGAATCAAATGAAAGCTTTAGTTGTTACTACTCCTGCACCCGTCAAAGCGGTTGAGGAAGTATGTGTCACTTGTGGATCGAATCACAATTTTACCCATTGTCCGTTAACTCGAAGTGGAAACGATTTTCCCGTTTTTCATGACAACATCCAACAATTTCAACAAACCGCAGCCGTTGGTAATTTTCTCCAAAGAAACCAACCTTCCAATTTGGCAAGTCAAATAAGACCACCGGGTTTCAATCAACCGAATGTACAAAACAACCAAAACCGATATCAAGAAACCAACTCTAATTTCAACCAAAACCGTAGAGGAAACTTTAATCAAAACCGTCCAAACAACCAAAATCAAGTTTATCAAGCTCCACCATACCAAACACCAACCAATCAACCAACTACTCAATCAAGTTTTACCGTTACATAACCTCCAACAAACAGTGTTTTTGAAACGGATTTTGAAAGCTATGATACAGCAAATGATGCGAAAATTGAAGAATGTGCAAAATCAAATCAAGGATTCGCAAAATCAAATGGCCAATGTTTACAAGTTTGTGTAACAAGTCTTTGGCACTCAAGTTTAATGATTTAGGACAATACCAACCAACCTTCAAATTCACGTTCTTTACCTAGCAATAACCCATTCCAAACCCAAGAAAACGCAGCCAAGCAATTACAACTCGTAGTAGGTTCATTTTCATACGATGGACCCTCCGATTCCACCAACGGTGGTGGAAAAGGAAAGTGGCTGTTTAAGTGACAAAAAGCTCAAAACCTCACTTTCTGTAATCATTTTAGAAATAATCTCTTATTGACTTGATTTGAGATTGTCAGATCCCTTTGAAGTTTTTATAATTTTTTTTCCCACTAGCTTCTTTTACAAACTTGCTTATTTAAGTTTTTAATTTAAGCACTTTTCAAATTTATCCTTAATTTCGGGGTCTTAGTTTGTTGTCGGATAAGATTCTAAGGGTAAAAAGTGTAACTTTTCGATTTTAATTGTTTTTCAGTTAGTCCCTTCCTTAGTTTTGTTTAGGTATTTTGAACCATTAAGTCCTTAAATTTAAAGTTTAATTAAGTTTAATAGTTTTAATTAGTAATTAGGTTTAATTTTTAATTAGTTTAATTAGACTTTTATTAAAAAGTAAAAATTAAGGCTTTTATTTTTATTAAGTGTCTTATCATTTTATCTCTTTAGTATAATTTTTTTCTAGATTAACAAATCATCAACTTGCTTATTCAAATCAGGATCCGAACTTAAAACGTGGTTTCAATTGCACTAGTCATTGGGGAAAACGACCCGGGTGATCATACTTACCCGGTTTGATATACGTATTTTATATTATATTATATATATTTTTGAGAGTGAATTTTATCAAGGGTAACTTGGTAATCTTCTTAATTTCTCTTCTTAAGTATTATATTATATATTTTTACGTGTGTTAAAACTCTACATCAAGTTCTATGGGAGAACTTAATTTCTTTCTATGTAGCCGAGATTTTGAAGAAATTCAACTACACTGATGTGAAGTCTGCTTCAACTCTAGTTGATTTAAAAAAGCCTTTAGTCAAAGATGGAGATGCTGATGATGTTGATGTATATCTCTATAGATCTATGATTGAGTCTTTAATGTATCTTATAACATCTAGGCCAGATATTATGTTTGCAATATGTGCATGTGCCAGATTTCAAGTTACTCCAAAGACATCATAACTCTTAGCTGTAAAGAGAATTTTTAGATATTTGAAAGGTAAACCAACATTAGGCCTTTGGTATTCTAGGGATTCTCCATTTGAACTAGTTGCTTATACTGATAGTGACTATGCTGGAGCAACTCAAGATAGGAAGTCAACAACTAGAGGTTGTTAGTTTTTAGGAAATATGTTGATATCTTGGCAGTGCAAGAAGCAAACTGTAGTTGCCACCTCTCTACTAAAGCTGAATATGTAGCTGCTACTAGTTGTTATGGACAAGTACTCTAGATTCAGAATCAATTGCTAGATTATGGGTATAATTTCATGTATACTATCATTAATATAGACAATAACAGTACTATTTACATTATTAAAAATCTTGTTCAACATTCTAAGACAAAACATATAGAGATTAGCCATCATTTTATAAGAGATTGTAATGCTAAAAAGTTAATACAAATGGTTAAAATTCATACTATTATAATGTTGCAGATCTTCTTACAAAAGGTTTTGATGCTGGAAGGTTTCAGTACTTGGTCTCAAGTATTGGAATGCTTAATCCTTAATGTCTACATCTCTTTATGTCTTTGTAAAAGTTTTGTAAATGATTAGTACTGTTAGTTTTGTCAATTAGTACTACTAGTTACACTTAAAACTGCTTGTTAAAATTGTTAGTCATACTTAATGTTGTCAAGAAGAAAATACTTTGGATTGTATATTTTTGGCTATGGACTAACACCTGCAGGTTAAGCATATTGAATACCTGATGTTGAATGCTTCACCTCTGAAGTACTGTTTGAGAGGATGTTAATGTTTTTGAATAACAGTTTTTAACTTTTATTTATGGGTTATGCATAAATATGGATCCTCATGAATTCTCACATGTCTATCTAGCCTTTTCTAGTATCCTTGTGATGAATAAAGGTATGTTGTTGTATAATTATTAAAGACAGAGTTAATACTGTTTGACATCTCTTAATACTGCTAGGGAGAAAATTAGTACTGCCAGGCAAAAGATAGTACTACTGGGATGTCATAAGAGCCAATGTTACAACTATTGAGCAAATACTTAACCCTTGAAGCATTGTTTGAGGGGATGCTACTTATTTCAATATATAGTTAAAGCATGGATGGAAGGATATGTAATATCAAAAGTGTGTTAAATAAATCAAAAACATCTAGACATGTCAAAAGAGGTCGGGACACCAAGATACCTCAGTCTATTGGTCCCCATGTAAAGGTTGGTGATAAGGCTATCCATAAGGAGTTGGGTGACAGAATGGAAAGGGCTGCTACTACTACTTCTAGCTTAAAAGCAGAGCAGGACAGTGGTAACATTAATAGGACCCAATCCATGGCAACACTTAATGGATCAAGTTCTTAGGGAATTGGTTCATGTAGTGGTCTCAGGTGCCAAGATACCATATTGGGGGTGTAGATGCTCAAACTAGGTTTGAGACTACATCTAAATAGTCTAGTGATCCACCTCTCTCAAGATGTTACACACTTGGAAGTAGAGAGGACAATATGAAACTATTAGAATTGATGGCAAAGTGTATAAAGTCTGTGTGAAATAGTAAGGGAAAAGAAAAGAGAGATATTGTGAGTTGAAAAATAAAAAGAGAGATGTGTAAATAAAAACAGAAAAGAGTGATTTTGTGAGCAAAAAGAATTGAGAGATATTATGAGCATAAAAACAGAAAGAGAGCTTGTGAGAAGAACTAATTAATGATAGAAGTCCTTTTTGGAATGAAATTGAAGATTAATGCTGGTAGCTTAAACTTACTGCTGTTAGCCTCAGGTTAATACTGGTAATATAACTTAATGCTGCTAAGCATAAAATTTCTACTGCTGGTATATCTTAGTGCTGCTAAGCTTATTTTGATGTTGTTGAGTTACTGCTGTCGGTATCAGTTAATGTTGTTAGGCATATGATAGTGCTGTCAGTTTAAGTTAATGATGTTAGGCATTATTTAGTTCTGCCAGTTCACGTTCATGTTGCTGAGGGTGCTTTTATAAATACTCTGATTTAGGGTTTCATTTGATTCTTTATTCGATTTCAATCATTTAAACACTCTCTAAACGTAAACCTTAACTCATTTTCATCTTTAATCATCTAATCACAAAACAATGTCAACCCTAACTTTTGCTAATACTCACAATATGGTACCATTCTTAGAAAAACCTGCTGAAAGTGATAGGTTTCATGAAATTATCGATTTTCTGAATGGTAACTAAATTCATTATGCTTTAACTGTCAATCCTACCGTCTACATATCTTGTATTGAACAGTTTTGGGCAACAGCAAAGGCAAACACTGTCAATAGTGAACGTCAGTTACAAGCCCTAGTTGATAAAAAGAGGGTGATCATCATGGAGTCAAGCATTAGAAGTGATCTTCACTTAGCAGGTGCTGGTGGTATTGATTGTTTGCCGACTACTACTATCTTTGAAGAACTGACACATATAGGGTATGAAAGACCTTCTCAAAGGCTTACATTTTATAAAGCTTTCTTTTTTCCACAATGGAAGTTCTTAATTCATACTATTACATAATGCCTTAGTGCCAAGTCCACTCCATGGAACGAATTCAGTAGCACAATGGCCTCTACAATCATATACTTTGCCACAAACCAAAAATTTAATTTGTCAAAGTATATCTATGATGTTATGGTAAAGAGCACTTAGAGGGAGGGGTCAAATTTCTGATGTATCCACGTTTTGTACAAGTGTTTATCAATCAACAGCTTGGGGATATGTCACATCACAAAAAGATTTATGTTCTAACCCTCACACACAAAGAAAAATCTTTGCCAATATGGATGAAAGAAGGAAAGGATTGGTTTCTTTGAGTGGTTAAACACCCATGTTTTGCAAACAATGATGGTTCAAGCTACTCAAGATGAGGGTGTAGATTCAGGCATTCTTACTGATTCTCAGCACACACCCATTACTACTCAATCATTATCCTTTAGGCCTCAGAAGAAGCAGTCTAGGAGAAAACAGAGGAAGGATACTAAAGTTCCTCAAGATGAGCGCATCATGATGACAGTGTTCCTATACCTTCCAATGATCCACTACTCAGTGGTGAGGATAGAATGCAACTAACAGAATTGATGATTTTATGTACCAACTTACAAAAACAGGTTCTTGATTTGGAAAAGGCAAAGGATGCTCAAGCAAAATAGATTTCTGGTTTAAAGAAGAGGGTCCAAAAGTTGGAAAGGAAAAATAAATCAAGAACTATAGGGTTACAAAGATTAAGGAAAGTTGGTGAATCTAGTAGGGTTGAATCCTCTGAGGATACAGAGAGTTTGGGTGCTCAAGAAGATGCATCCAAACAAGGGAGGATAAAAATTGTTGATGAAACCCAAGGGAGGTTAAATGATGCAGAAATGTTTGATATAGATGATCTTCATGATGATGAGGTGATTGTAGATATGGCAATTGGTGAGAAACAAGAGAAAAGTGTAAAAATTGATGAAAAAGAGGTTAGTACTGGTATTGAAGATAGTGATGCCCCTACAATCCTAGTTACTACTGCTGATAAAGGAGTTACTGCTGCCAAGATTGATGAAATTACTCCTACTAGTGCTCCAACAACAGTTATTGATGAACTAACTTTGGCTCAAACTCTTATTGAAATCAAAGCACCTAAACCTAAAGTTGTTACTACTATTGCTACAATTACAACTACAAGACCCAAGGCTAAAGGGGTTGTAGTTCAAGAGCCAAGTGAATTCAGAACAACAACATCATCTCCACAAGCATCACAACCTTCAAAGATTAAGGACAAAGGCAAAGCAATAATGATTGAGCCTGAAGTACCTTTGAAAAGGAAAGATCAAGTTGCTCTTGATGAAGAAATAGCAAGAAATCTTGAAGCTCAGCTGGAAGCTAAACTTATAGAAGAAGGGAAGATGGCAAGGAAAAAGGAAGAAGAAGCCAACATAGCTTTGATTAAATCATGGGAAAATACACAAGCTATGATGGAGGCTGATAGATTACTAGCTGAGAGACTCCAAACAAGAGAGCAAGAGGAGTTGACAGATGAGGAGAAGGAAAACATATTTATGGAATTCATGGAGAGGAGGAGAAAACATTTTGCTGCATTAAGAGCACAAGAAAAGAGAAATAGACCTCCTACCAAGGCACAAAATAGAAATCAAATATCTGTCTATCTTAAGCATATGGGTGGATATAAACACAATCAGTTAAAGGGCAGAATCTATGATGAAATCCAAAAGCTGTTTGACAAGGAGATGAAGAGAGTAAATTCTTTTGTGGCTATGAATTCAGAAGCTCAAGAAATCAGTAGAAAGAAGGATGAAAGCAATTCTAAGAAGACAGAAATTGCATAAGATAGTAGTGCAAAGAGAGCAGGAGATAAACTAGAATCTGATGAGTCTAAGAAGCAAAAGACTGATGAGAATGAAGAAGTTGAAGAAGATAATGAAGCTGAGCTGAAAATGCATATGGTGATAGTCAAAGATGATGATATAGCTGTTGATGCTATTCCACTTGCTACCAAACCACCAGTGATTGTTGAATACAAGGATTAATTAAATGAAGGAATAATAGGACATTATCATTGATAAGAGCTGATGGAAGTTCCAAGAGATATTCTTCTATGATTAGGATGCTTTAGGGTATTGACAGAGAAGACTTGGAGACTCTTTGGAAATTGGTCAAAACAAAGCATGGTGATACAAGGCCTGAAGATGAACATGAAAGAGTGTTGTGGGGTGATTTAAAAGTCATGTTTGAACCAGACATAAAGAGTGATGTATGGAGAAATCTACAAGGATACAAAGTGACTATTTGGAAGTTGTATGATTCATGTGGAGTGCACTTTGTAAGGTTTGGAAATGTGCACATCTTTATGTTAGTTGAAAAGAGATATCCCCTCACACCAATAACAATCACAAATATGCTAAACAAGAAACTTCAAGCTGACTATTGGAATGAGATGTGCTATCAATTACTTAAGCTAATGGTAAAGCAGCAAAAGGGTCAATAAAAGGTTTGAATGCATCTTCTTGATAGTGATGAGGGCTTTTAACAAAGAAACTTGAAGATTCATATGATGAACAACAAGTTTAGGGGAGGATTGTTGGCGACTTTAAAGGACTTCAAGATGATTTCTTAGAGTTACTGGCTACTCAGGTTATATGTCAAGCATAACTTAGTACTGTTGGTGATACTAATGAAAATTATGCTAAGTAGTTAGTACTGGTAGTATAAAGTTACTACTGCTAGTTACTATTGTTAGTATAAGTTAGTACTGTTAGTATTAAGTTACTGCTGCTTGTTGAAGTTAAGACTGCTCAGAGTTGAAGATTGAAATATATGCTAAGTAGTTAGTGCTGCTAGTGGTAAAGTTAAGACTGCTAGTACACAGTTACTACTGTTAGTATATATTAGTACTGCTAGTACTAATGTTACTACTGCTTATGTTTATTAGTGTTGCTGGTATAAAAAGTTTATGCTGCTGGATTACAACTGTTAGAAGAATTGCTACTGTCATTTAATAAATACGAGTAAAGAGATAAGGATTACATGGAGATGAAGATTTGAAGATAATTATAAAATAGATTATATCAGAATATTCTATAAGTTTATGTTTATCTTTAGTATATGTTGTAAGCCGACTAAGACTCCTTAGTCTATAAAAGGAGGCTCTAGGGCATTAGTTAAGATACAAGTTTTCATAGTTGTCAAGTCGATTTAGAAAAGCTTCAAGGTTGTAAACCCTAGTACTAGTGAAGAGTACTCATATGGTATGTGCTTAAATACACATACCTTTATCTTAATGAAACGAGCTTAAATGACCAAAAACGGATATAAAATGCCAAATATATGCTTTTTTGTGTTGTGTACTGTGCAGGTATCGAATATCAACAAAAAGATAAAAACAAGGCAAAAATCAAACAAAACCGAGCACGAGATTGTAAAGAAAAGCTGGAGTCGAGGACTTTGTGCAAACCGGCACAAATAATAATAAAAAGAATCGGCCCAAAGAAGCCCAAATAAGGACGTAACGACTGTTAGTCTCTACACCAGAAACATATCACATCGTTAGTCCTCAAGTCATAACATCGTTAGTCCCTACACTAACGCCCGTTACCCGCTTCATCTTTATTTGAAAGTATAATAAAATATGAGCAAAAAAATGGCGCATTGAATGGTCTAGGTCAAAGTAATTAATGTGTAGTTTCAAATTAAATGGGAAATGTCAAAGCAATAAATGGGCGGTTTTAAGTTGATTGGCTGTGATTATTTCTTTCTATAAGCAATTTAGAAGGTTTTGAAGATGATTGGCAGTTTTTCCTCACAAGATGCACAACATTCCCATATAAATAGGGATGAAAATCACACATTGAAAATCATCTAGGAGTAGGGTAGCGCTGTTTTAAATTATTTACAGTTTTTAAAATCTTTTTCTTATTATACTTTTCCTGTAATTTACTTTTATGTAAGCAAATACTCTTCTTAAGATTTGGATTCCCTTTGATATGTATCGAAGATTAGTTCGATTGATGTCCGGTTGTTGTTTGATGGTTCGGATTTGTTACTCTACTTGATTATGAAACGCAGGTTCCTATTTAGTTTGTATTCATTTCTACTTTATCCATCTCGTTTTTCATTTACTTTCATTCGTAGATGTAGGGTAGAATGGGAGTAGAGTTAAGGTAGAATAAATTTAAATTTGGAGAAAAGGGAACAACACAGCTGACACAAACCCCTTTGTGGGTCGGTGAACTCCACTCACCACAAAAATCTTGCAGCTGTCATTTTTATTTTGTATGAGCACTTTTGGTAACATGAATGTAGTCATCATAGCATCTAAAATTTCTTGTTACTATGTAGTGTTAATAAATACTACTTTATTTCTTAGTTTTATTTCAATCTTGTCGAATTCGGTTTTTTTTACAATATCAAATTTTACTTTATTGCTCTTTTATTAAAATAATATACATAGATTTGAATGACATTTCTTTCTCGTCATTTCCTTTCCGATTTCGTTAAATCGTTTAGATGTTGATGTTTAAATAGTTTTTATTCAAAATTAGTGTTAAACAATTTGTATTACTTTGTTATAAAAAGTTACTGTAGTGATTAGTGGATTATTTATGAAGCTTTTGGAGCGGGTCTCATCACGTCATTTTTTTGCACTCTTTAACATATTTGGTATCTTTATTCTCTTAGCATCTTTACTTTTAGCATGATAATTGTAATTTCCATGTTAATTTTTGCCATTATTATTAGGGTTAAAATCTGATTTAGTTGCTTAATTTGTGACGTTTCTTTAATTTCGTTAACGTTTTTAATTTAGAATCGTAATTGCTTTAATTGTTTAATTGCCTTTTCCATGCTTTTACATTTTGTCAGCAGATATAAAAACAAATCAAAAATCTTTAAAATATTCAAAATCCTGATCACAAACTTCAACAAAAAGTTCAATCCACGCCTCGTTGGAACACTAACGACCCAGGAAACGACTAGAATGGGTTGCTTTCGAAATCGATACTTCCAGAATTATATTTTATTTGTGAGTTGGTTTATTGCTTTGGTTAGAAGTGATTTGCTAATTTACCTATATTATATATATATACAATTGACTTCGATTAATTTTTGGCGCCGTTGCCGGGGAGTATGTGTTACGAATTTCAAGTTATCGTTTGAAGATTGTTTTTTGAAAATCCTTCCTCGGAAGTTTTTCTTGTTTTTTGTGAATATTTTCGTATATATAAAAAAATACTAAAATATTATAAAGTAATAAAAAAAAATTAAGAAACAACAAAAGAAACCGGGATGTCAATTGTTAAATCGGCTCACCTTTAGATTAACAAACTATAACAATTGTAATCCAACAACATAAATTTTTTGTACCAGCAGCACTAATAAACATAAGCAGTAGTAACATTAGTACTAGCAATACTAATATATACTAACAGTAGTAACTGTGTACTAGCAGTCTTAACTTTACCACTAGCAGCACTAACTACTTAGCATATATTTCAGTCTTCAACTCTGAACAATCTTAACTTCAACAGGCAATAGTAACTTAATACTAACAGTGCTAACTTATACTTGATAGTAGTAACTAGCAGTAGTAACTTTATACTACTAGTACGAACTACTTAGCATAATTTTCATTAGTATCACCAACAGTACTAAGTTATGCTTGACAACACTAATGTATACCTGAGCAGCAGTAACTCTAAGAATCATCTTGAAGTCTTTAAGTCCCAACAACATATCATTCTTAAGACTTAGGCGGTTCTTCATCCTAAGACCTAGATACGAACAATCCTGTCACGATTAACGCATCCACATAAAGCATCCATTAGTCTAATTATAATTTATAATAAGGAATTAAAGCATTGGCGATCCTATTAATACCCTAACCCATCGGGACTTTACCCACTTATTGCTTAATGTTGTCTTATACACCGGTAGTACACCACCCAAATAAATTACCAATTAATTAAGAACAATACTGGTTGAATAATTATCGGGTCACCTGTCGGTCTAACTAAGCTCATAATCAAAGGGTAAGGACAGGGTGTCATTTGTGATCCTATTGATCCGGGCATATAAAACACAACATGGAGAGCTATCCCTGACATCTAGATCACTACGTAAGTCTCACTAGACGCAGTTGAATGATAGGTCGCATGTACAAGCACATAAATAAGTATAAGGCGATAAAGATAATTAAACAACAACGATAAATTAAGAAAGCCGGATTAAAACAAACCAAACATTATAATCTTCATAATATGGCTAATACCCGAGGGTATTAACCCACAATCATTGTAACTTTACAAGCGTGATCAAACAATTAGAAATTAAATGATTAAGAAAGTAAGAATTGTTAGGAAAATATTGTAAACAGACTTAATACTGTTAGTATTAAAGTTAAGTCTGTTAGTTATAGTTAGTACTGATAGAAATAGTTAGTACTGTTAGTAATAGAAGTTAAGTCTGGTAGAGCAAGTTAAGTCTGCCAGCATTAACTTAAGTCTGGAAATAGCCTGGATATACGCCGTATAGAGAGAGATTGAATACGTGCATTAAGGTTTAATTTCATTGGAGTTCGCGAAAGAATCTAATCAATCAAGATTATTGCCGTCAATCACATTAACTTTGTAATCTCTTGACTAATGACCACTGTGCATAGGCGTATAGGTGAAGATGATACGTCGTATAGGAATGATCATTATGCGTATTCTTGTGATAAGATAGCGCCGATAACGCCATAGTCTTCCTTATGGAATATGTGATAGTAGCAGATAAGAGTTTTCTTCAAATGTCTTCGTTTTTAGCTCCAGAATTGACCCTTTTAGCTTCGGCTTCACAAGTTGACTCCATATTTACTGCAAGCATAACCTTTAAGTAAGTTAAGTACAAATATCTGTGCAATAAGTCATATAAAAGTTGGGTAAAATGCATGGGGAATAAAGATGCTAAAGATGTGACGTATTTTGATGATATCAGTTAGTTATGATTTTCCTGGAAGGGTAGAAGAAAGAAGCTTGAGTGGAATTCATGGTAGAATGGTTTGAAGAAGATGAAAATGAGAGAAAGAGTGGGAAGGATGGCATATTAATTTAGAGTATAGGATCATAGTAAAAAGCATGATGAATTAAGAGCACGATTCCAATTTGGTTTAGCAAAATGCAGGAAGTTTAGCTGGGCCTAAGAAAGAATAGTCAACTGCATAGAAAATCAGGTAGTCACAAGTAACAATTCTGGACATCTGATGGCGGTCCCCAAGAATTATATGCGGCGGTCCCACCAAGATAATATAAGGGGCCGCCCAGTATTTAGGGGGCATTTTCTAGAGATCAAAAAAATTTCCAGTTTTTTTTTCTCAATTTTTGTAAAATCTGTCCCAGCAAAAGTTTCCCAAAAGACCCGCTTTTGTAGTCCAATCCTATTTACCAGGGATCATCTAATTATCAAGTAATCAAATTCCACAAAATTGATTATTCTAATACTAATAAGGAGAAACATATAGTATATGAATAAGACTATCAAGCATGATATCGGTAACCATAATTTGTATCAAGGTTGCATGCAAACAAGGGTTTAGGAATGATAAAAATGAAATGAATCATCCAAGGCAGTACATTACTATGTACTACACTTCTATTTAGTACTAAATAGAATAGGTTTAAGTACTTAATCATAATAAAGTACTAATAATAAATAATGTTTTATAGCAATTTTTCAAATTGCTCACCTCTTCATGTTCTTCCACAAGTTTCTACGGCCTTTCCCGATTGACCATTAATCCACCGACGATCTCATCTCGAATTTGAACTTTGACGTTTATGATTTTGGTGTGGCGGTATAAAAAATGGTTTCCATGTCAGAGGTCAAAATAGTTTGAGTTTAAAAGACTAAGGAACTTCAAAACTTCATTTGTTAGTAAATTGACATAACAAATGGGGGAAAGAGTGCTTGCACGCGAGGTCCCTTTGCCATTTCCATCATCATCATCGTTAAGATGAGAGGAGGATGGTTGGTCAAAGGCGGAAGAAGAAGAAGTGGAGTGACGACCTCTTCTCGTGCCACGATCCTTTCTAGTCTTTCGCTCTTGTTGAGCGGTAAGAGGATTCATGACACGATCGTACAAGACATAGGACTCTTTAAACAACTCAGGATTCTCATTCATGATGAATTTAAACAAACGGGTTAATAGCATACCATAGGGTAGAATTAACCTAGATTGTTTAGTGACCCACTCCATTCGTTTCACCATGTAATAGGCGAGATTGAATTTTTTGGAGTTTACAACACAATAAAGCATGTAACAAAGACATGCGGGAACATGGTCCCGATTACCCCCTAGACAGAAGACATTTTCCCGAATAATTTCTTCCAAAGGTTTTAAGGTAGACACAATTTCACGAGTGAGAATTTGATGATCTTGGACATCAATTTCTTGCTCATGACGGATGCGAGTGACTTGACCTTCTTGATCAGTTCGAATAAACGAAATGATGTCATCAGGAGAAGGAGGGTTGGTTTGATATGGACCTTCCGAAGGGACACCATATGCCAACTCATCAAGTGACCATCTGTCAGTAAAGACACAAGCACCCTCACAAGGTATGTCAAGAATTTGAGCAAAATCTTTAAGAGAGTAAGAAAAGAATTGATTTTGAATTACAAATTCGATGAACATTTGACCCTCGTCGGAATAGTTCAATTGAAATTGACTATAAAATTCAAGTATGAAGCGAGGACAAATTTGGTCATTGATTTCAAGAAGACACTCAAATTCTACAAAGCTGAAAAAAGACCGAACATAGTTTAGATCCGCAAAGTCATTAAAAACCACCCGACCCTCATGAATGTAGCGACTTTCAAGGTTTCTTAGTTTTTCTTTTATAGGTGAACGGTATTCATGGGAAATCATTGGAATACAATGTCTTGTATTTTTATAGTCTTCAGATGATTTGCGAGGCATTATTACCTAAAAAACTATTAAGTCACATTTTATTATCGTTTACTTGTAATATTTTATTGACATTGTTTCTAGTGGGTGCCTAAATGTGACGAATTTGATTAACGATTAGAAACTTGAACTCCGACCTAAAAATAAAATCCTAAAGTTTAATCAAACGCTCCTTAATTTGACTTTGCTCTTCAAACATGTCAAAAAATTATATATGGCATAATGTAACTTGACTTGTTGTTCATGAGAATCATTAAGCATATCTTTTAAACAATTTGCGTTGTAAAATTAAACAATGCATAACAACAATTTTATTTGGTTCCTAACGTGAGTGATTTGAAAAATAAATTTAGGGTTTTTGGTTTGAAATTAATTTTTTGACAAACTCACTAATGTATGCAAATCCTTGTCTAGCGGAACATATAGTTATAACATTGAAGACCTAGTATCCAATTGTACAAAATTAAAAGAAAAATGGAAAATCCTCAATTTTAATTTTTAGTGTTCATCATGAACCCTAGACTTAAATTGAAAGAAAATAGATGAAATGACTTACAATTGATTATGTTGATGATGTTAGGAATGATTGTTTGTGTTGATTCTATCTTCAATTGAAGTTTTGATGGTTGATTTTGAGTTTTTAGGTTGGTGTTTTTGTTTTCGTCGCTGCAGCAATGAGAGGGGTGTTTGGTTTTTGAGTTTAAGAAAATTTTGACTAAGTGTGAAATATGGTGTCTGCTGGTGGCGGTCCAATATCGATAAGGGGGATGTCCAAATATGCTTTGGGTCCGCCTGAGATATGGGGGCCGCCCTCAGCGAGGGATTTTGGACTTAGTTTTGACGAAAATTTTACAAAGAGGAGTGATGTTTTAATTTGCATTTCGCGAATTAAAAATGCTCAAAGTACTTCGGATGAAGTATTTTAAGTTGTCATGACACGGAATAGAACACGAACTAGAATCGAGACTAGAAGAAGGAGAAGCGGACTAACACGGTTTATGGAATGTGTTCCATTATTCCTAAACCAAGACGTAGATAGTTAAACGATTCACGTTTAAGGGGTTTCGTAAGAATTCCGGCTATGTATCAACGACGAGCACTTTTTTCATTGAGATACGTCCTTATATGGGAACATTATCATGAAGACAGTGGTAAATTTCATGTGTTTGTATCAGAGAACGATGCACTAGGGTTTTTGCTACGGTCAATCGCGGCCTTTATTGTCGCACATGATCGGACGGTTCATAGTCGATAAGAGCTTGTTTTCATCCATAGTACTTGTTGACATGCCCTTTTCGCACATAACCGTATTTGGCTTCGGTAATAATATAGCAAGAGCGGTGTTGTTTCTCGAGAACCAAGATGTCAAATAACAATCCCAACGAACGTAACAAATACCAGCTAGTGCTCTTTTTAGCTCGGTCACATAATCTCCTACATATCAGAGCCCGGCATATACTACTGTTTTTACGTCGGTCCCCTTAGGATACCATAATCCTAAGTGTGTAGTGCCTTTAATGTATCGGAAGATATGCTTAACCGCTTCAAGGTGAGAGGTTTTGGGAGCCTCTTGGAAGCGGGCACAAAGGCAGACACTAAACATGATATCGGGCCTACTTGCCGTTAGGTATAAAAAACTACCTATCATGCCTCAATACTTGGTCCTATCTACCGACTCACACTCTTCGTCTTTTGTGAATTTAGTATCGAAGGACATGGGGGTTTTCATTGGTTTAGAATCTTCTAAGCCAAATTTCTTAAGCATTTCTTTAATATATTTATATTAATTAGAGAAGATACCATCTTCCATTTGTTTTATTTGTAATCCAAGGAAGAAGTTGAGTTCACCCATCATGCTCATCTCGAAAATTTTGGTAAATTCATCACACATGTCTTGACAAGTCAAACCGAATATAATGTCGTTGACATATATTTAAACGATGATGAGGTTTGAACTTTTCTTCTTAGTAAAAAGAGTGTTACCTATACCATTCCTGTTTTTTAAATTCATAGTTTAATAAGAAAAGAGTTTAATCTATCCATACCAAGCTTTGGGGTGCTTGTTTAAACCGTACATTAAAAGCTTTCTTAAGTTTATAAACGATGATCCGCTTTTTAAGTCAATGAATCCTGGAGGTTTGTGCCCATATACCTCCCTCATTTTAAAAAAACATTCAGGAATGCACTTTATTACAATGCCATTTAGAATACTTTTAAATCTAAAGCACAACATAAGCAATAGTATCGTATTGACTCAAAGACTACACTAGGGCATAAGTTTCATCATAATCGATGCCCCGTGTTGATTATAAGCCTTGTCAACTAACCTACCTATTCGTGAAACAATACTGGTTCTCGTCTAAACTTATTTCTAAACACCCACTTAGTTCCTATGATTGTCATATTCCTATGTTATGGAACTAACTCCCAAACATCGTTAGCAATGAATTGATTTAATTCTTTTTGCATGGCGACTATCCAATCATCATCCATTAAGGCTTCATTTACATTCTTAGGTTTTATAGTTGATATAAAACAAAAGAAATTTACTTAGGTTATTGGGCTTGTGATTCTAAGGGTTCTTTGGTTAAGGTTTCCTATGACATTATCTTATGTGATGGTCCCTAAATATCCTAAATATTTACTATTTCGTCAATCTCTAAAGTTTCATCCTTAATGTCATTTTCTAGGTTTTTCTTTTTGGTAACCTTAATTGCTTCTTCTTCATCTAAGTCATCATCCACCAAAGATGATGTCATAGAGGGTGAAGGAGTTTCATCGAATTTTACGTTGAGTGATTCTTCTACTTTCCTATATGTTTTGTGAGGATGATGTAGGCCCTTTACTATACTTGCGTGTAACCTAAAAATAGACACCTTCGTATGACTTTGGGTCAAACTTGGTAAGGTAGTTTTTGGTGTTTAAGATGAATCACTTTCTTCCAAATACTCTAAAGTAGTCAAGAGTAGGTTTCCTACCTCTCAAGAGTTCATAAGGTGTTTTTCCTAGGATGGCTCTAATTAGAATTCGGTTGAGAATGTATGTTGAAGTATCTACGGTGTTAAACCAAAACTTTTGTGGTAACAATTTCTCATTCAACATAGTTCTACTCATTTCTTGAAGTGTCCTATTTTCCCTTTCAACCACGCCATTTGATTGAGGAGTGCGTGGAGCTGAGAAGTTTATTGTGAATCCATGGCATTACAAAACTCTCCAAATTGAACCTCATTATCAAATTCCCTACCGTGGTTGGTTCTTATTGACACTATTGTACATCCTAATTTGTTTTGAATTTTCCTACTAAATATTTTGAATTGATCGAAGGCTTCGATTTTGTCCTTAAGGAATCTAGTCCAAGTATACCTAGACTAGTCATCTACTATGACTAAGGTGTAGCAGTTTTCTTCGTAACTCCGTACGACAGATGGACCAAAGAGATCCATATGAAGGAGTTATAAGCATCTAGTCGTTGATACTATATTCTTAGCCTTGTGATAGGTGTGAGCTTGTTTTCTAATTTTGCAAGCATCACAGAAGTGTTGATCAAACTTAAGCTTAGGATAATTTCTAACCTAAATCCTTAATTTACGATTGAATAAGTAATGATATTCACTTGAACCAATCTCTTATGCCTCATCCACGTGGAGTTTTCATTAATCGTTGCTAGAAAAATTTGGTCTTTAGGCTTATTTCCTAATTTCAGCACATATAAGCCTTTCTTCCTAATACCTCTACCTATGACCTTACCATCCTTAGTGATTTCACTATCATGTTCAGAGAAAGTTACTCTACACTTATTATCACATATTTTTCCTATACTTAACAAGTTAAATCTTAAGTTATCTACATGTTCTACATTATCTATTTTGAGAGAGTCATTTGAAATCGTACCTTTGCCAATGATGTTACCGCAAAGATTGCTACCAAAAATAACATTACCTCTGTTGTATGCCTTGTAGCTTGAGAAGAGCTTTTGATTACCCGTCATGTGTTTGGAGCATCCGCTATCCTTTATCCACTCATCGGGTTCTAAGTCGACTCCAAGGAATATCTCACTTTATGATTGAGCTACGAGACACGTTTTGTTTTTGACCTTCTCTTCATCTTCTTCACCACTATCACTCCAAGAACCTCTGACAAAAGCTCTTTGGTTCTTGTCTTTTGGTGGCTTTGAAAATTCTCCAATAAGATGATTCGGGTCGCCGCATCTAAAGCATTTTTTAACACTTTTACCATTTTTGTCGTCTCGGCTTCTTTGGAACATCTTTTTGTCGTTGTGAGGTTGTCTCACGAATCTTCCTCTTCTTTTGAAGAACTTCTTGAAGTCTCTTACCGCCATGGCGTACTCTTCGTCTTCACTTCCGGAAGTCGAACACTCTTCATCACTAGATTCCTTCTTAGCCTTTAAAGCAAGAGATTTCCTTTCAACTTTTTCTTTGACTATTTCGAAATCTTTCTTAATGATCATTTCATGAACTTTGAGGTTCCCGATAAGTTCATCAAGAGATAGTGACGTTAAGTCTTTTGACTCTTTAATCGCCGTGACCTTTACTCTCCATTTAGGATGTAAAGCCCTAAGAAACTTCCTAACATAGTTCTTGCTAGAACCTTCATCAAGAGCTTTTAGACTAGTAATAATAGTATTAAATCTAGCAAAAGCACTATACATAGATTCGTCTTTGGAAATGAAGAATTGTTCATATTGTTGAACCAAAAGGTCGATCTTATTATCTTTGACTTGACTATTACCTTGGTGGGTGATTAACAATGTTTTCCAAATTTCTTTTGCCGTATTACACATGAAAATTCTTTCATATTCTTTTCTAGGCAAAGCATTATAAATAACCATTTTAGCTTCGTTATTTTTTGCAAGTCTCTTTTTAAGATCATCGGTTTGTTTATCAAAAGGGATAACCTCATCTAATTTGGTTTTCGGATTTGTACAATAAGTTGAAAATCTCCGAAAGGTAATTAACATGCAAGATCTAGATCTTTTGATTTAACATATGTCTCGAATCTATTTTTCTAATAAATAAACTATCACTTTTAAAAAGTGGTGGTCTTTGCATGGATTGCCCTTCTAGATATTTGTCGAAATCTATAGATCGATCCAATTGTGGAAACTAGAATGGGGGGTTGAATATTTTATAGGTTTGTTTTGCATTTTAAAAGTTTGCTTTCAAAATACTTAGATTTGAGTAGTATGTTCAATCAATCAACAATATGAATCAACAAAGTAACTATCTAAACTAATGCTAAATAACAATCACAACAATACAAAGAGATGAGAGAAGGAACAATCAAACCAAGACACCAAGATTTATAGTGGTTCGGCTACGAATCTCTTTTTCGCCCTACTCCACTCCCAGAGTATCATACTCAAGATTTCACTATGTCAACAACCTCCCTCCAAGCGGAGAAAGCCGTTTATACATCGCTTTTGTTATTTTCCGACACTAAGCTAAATGTCGAATCCTAATCTTAGCTAGAACCAATCTACCACTTCACAATCACAGTTCACTTCCACATACGAAGATACAAAGATCTACACTATCCGATATAACACTCAATCGAACACTACATTACAAAATAATTACAATAGAGATTTTGATACTTAAAGTAAGAGTATGGAGAGATCACTAAATAAACACATTTGTTCACTTGGCGAATACGAATGTTATTCTCTTGCACTTGAATGAGAAAGGAGAGATGAGAAGAAGAGATTAGATCACTTAAAACAAGATCTAAGAATATTAGTGATCAAGAGATTTAGAGAGAGAAAGAAGATTTTTAGAGAGAGAAATTTATCTAAAAATTTCATGCTAAGAGGTGTGTTTTTTTGCTCGGAATAGAGCAATATTTATAGGCAGGAAAACCCAACGGTCACTGGGGGAGGTCCTGACGGTCCCAGATATATCTGGGGCTGATATGTGCTTAATTACACATACCTTTTACCTTTAAAAACGAGCTAAAATAACCAAAAACGGACTTAAAATGCCAAATATACGCTTGTTTTGCTAATTGTATTGTGCAGGAACGGATATTTAAGAAAAGGACGAAAAACAAAGCCAAAACGACAAAACCGGACTCAGAATGGAAAAGACTGTGAAAGACAAAGCCAAATCGAAGCCGAAAAGTCAATCAAGTCAAAAAGTCAACAGAAAAGTCAACTGGTCAAAGTCAAAGTCAACCCAAGTCAACCCCGACAAATCCAAAAGTCAACATGTGAAGAAATATAAGTTTGAGGGTTAAAATTGCCAAAACCCAAAACTATAAGTTTGAGTGTAATAACCCTTGGGGACTTGTTTTGCCAAGTCCCCAAAAGTATAACAAACCAAGGACGATGGACGCAAAGTTATATATGTCCATGAGGGACCAAAGCTGCCATTTCCCCAAACTTTCCACCCTGCTCCACCCACCTTTATAAACCGCAGTTGTTTCCCCGCCAAAGATGGTATTCACCCATACACCAGTCTTTACCCATCATTTTCTCCTCAAAACCCTGCAACAATTGACCCTTAATCCCTATCACAATCCAATTGCAACATTGCAATCCACAACTCCCCAGACTTATTCGATGGTTTATATGAACCAACAAACACCCAAGGAATTTAAAGGGGCAAGATTGCTGACTTTTTCACTCACACAACAAGCAAACTCCTTTATTGTCTTCAAGAAACACAAGTGAAAGAAGAAAGAAGTAAGAACCTAGTCCGATTATTCCTATAAAAAGCTTTGTAAAGCCATTGTGGCTGAGATAGTTTTTAAGTAGTTTGTGAGTTTAATTTTCAGTTTGTACTTTACCATTTTAAGCAATAAAATTCAGTTCTTAAGTTTCATTGTTTTTCCTTTCAGTATTAAGTTGTTTTTACATATTAAGCTCATCATAAGCTCATTGAAGCTTAAACTTGTTCAAAAGCTCGAATTCAGTCAAAACCTTGCTAAAATTCATTCACTCACTTGTTCTGTTCATTTCACATCAAAACATGATCACTTGAGGCTGTTTGATTCATTGTTGAAGCTTTTGGAGTTAATAAGCTAAATTCAGCTTATTGAGCTTTTAGCTCATTGGTTTAGAGGCAAGGTGCCAACTAGGATTGAGTTTTTAAAAGCCACTCACTCAACAAGAGTGGCTAAGTTCTGAGACTACAAATTTAAGGTTTCATTTTCTAAATTTTACTATAGCAGTTAGCTTATTCATTTAGCTTATTGTATTGTCTTTGTGTATGCTTAATCATGCTTAGAATTACTTAGTTAGTTTAGAATTTTAAATGTCTTTAAGTAGTTTTAACTAGAATCGATTTAGTCTAAATTTCTTAATCTTGTCATTGTTAGTATAAAAGGCTAGGAGAGTAACTAGCTTATTTTTATAAATAAGCTGTAGGTTTTAGTCTTAAAATAGCTTAATTAGGTGATTTCTAGTGTGAGTAGATAAAAGGTTTTAGCTGTTTTAGTCTTAAAATAGATTTTGAGTTCATTTTAGTTTTGACAGTTAGACTTAAAGAGTGTTTGGGTCAACACCCAAAACGGGTCAAAATGATTGTGGTTTGGGTTATGGTCATCAATCTAGTTTTAGCTTAATCTTTTAAGCTCATTTAAGCTGTCTCAAAAGTTTTAAGGTTCTAAAATTGTTTTCCAAAGATTTCCTAAACCATTTTCAAAGCTGTGAGATTTTTACAAACACCACAAGTGCTTATTTAGTTAAGCACTTGTGGTTTGAGTTTAAATATCAAAAAGAGTGTGCTTTGTGTGTTTTAAGAAGCTGTCAAAACTTCTTTGTCTTTTGACTTTGGTAAGTCAAAATTCACCAAGTCCTTTTGTGTAGTAGTTTTAAAAATTCAACATCCCTTTTTCATCATCAAAATTCAGCAATCTAAAATGATTTTTAAAAGTCAAAACTTTGTGCACAAGTCCATAAGCTAGGAAACTCCATCTGTTTTCAGTTTTCTTTTCAATTTGAGCTTATTTGACAGCTTTTAATAAGCTGTCAAATAAGCCACTTAAGTTTAGCTTAAATCTCCCCTGGTGCAAAGGGGAGATTTTAAGCCCCTTTTTCTTTGTCTCTTTGTGTTCTAAAGCCCAAGTTTTTTGCTTATTTCAAGAGTCTATAAGCCCCTTGATAAGCCCTCTAAGTTCCAGACCTTAAAGAGCTTATTTGATGGCTTATTTTTAAGCCCAAACTTGGCTTTTGACTGTTTTGCATTACTTAGGAGTAGGATTGCTTATTTTTCTTTTCTGTCTTATTGAGCTTATTTAATAAGCTCAATTGACCCCTAGTAGCTTATTTAGATAGATTAGTTAAGTTGTTAAGTTTGTGCCTTTTTCTCAGCTTATTTAGAGTCCAAAGTAAGTGCAATTTTAGTTTTAAGCTTTGTTTAGTATTCTGTCCAAATAAGCTTTTAACAGCTTATTAGTTTTAGCTTTTAAGCATTTAAGTGCTTATTTAGGTTCATTTAGATAAGCCCTTAGCTTATTTAGTCCTAAGTCAGCTTATTTCACCCACAAGGCCAAAAGACTTAGCAAATTTAGCCTTTAAGCTCTTTAAGCAAAACAGTCGACTTTAAGCTTATTTTTAAGCTTATTTAGAGCTTTTCGTAAAAAGTTATAGTTGACAAAGTTGTTAAGCCCCACGAGCTTAACAACTTTGCTTTTTTGAGTTTTCAAAAAAAAAAAGAGGGAAAGACAAGAGGTCCGGGTGAGCAAGACTCGAACCCGTGACCTCTCGATACATTCCCTCTTTTACACACACTCTTACCACTGCGCCCTTGGGTCTTTTTCGTTAAAGACTCAAGGGCTTGCATACTTATAGTAGTTTTTGGCTTTATAAGCCAATAAGCTGTAACAGCTTATTCGGAGCTTATTTTTAAGCCAATTTCGTGTTTCTTATTTTTCGTAGAATAATCATAGTGTAAAGTATTTTTAGTAAATTTTTCAGAATTTTTCGAAGTCATTTAATATTTTTTATAATTTAATTTCGTTAAAAGTTTAATTAATTCATAAAAAATACAAAAATTATCAAAAAAATATTTTGCTTTTTTAGAAAATTTTCTTTTGTCATATAGTTTGTAGGAAAAATACAAAAATTTTTCGGGGGGGGGGAGGTCCTGTTTACAACTTTGTGCCTTATTGAAAGAACGGTCCGGGGCGGTTTTTTTGTCTGCTCGTTTTTGGTCAAACGAACTCCGTTTTTCGGTCTAGTAATCTTTTTCATTTCTCGTTATTTGTCCCGTAGAGTATTTAGAAGTAAAAATTTCTCGTAGGGTTATTTTTTTAAAGATTTAGGTTTTTCCCCTTTGTTCCGGATTCGTGCTTTCATTTTTTAAGCTTAGTTTCATAATTTTTAGGTTTTTCTTAAAATTTTTTGTTTGTTATTGTCGAATTTGACTTTTCCACACTCCCCACATCAATTGCACTCCCTTCAAACTCAAATCTTCGACTGTATCGATTTTCCAGTCCAGCCTCGTTGGGGATAAACGACCCGGGAACACTCTATACTACTTCTCGGTTTCATTGATTCTGTTTCTAGACTATTCTTACTATATATATTCTATATTTTATTATATATATTTTAAGGTGTAGTTTGGACGGATCAATTTTTGGCGCCGTTGCCGGGGAGGCTGTGAAAACGATTTTCGTTACGTTTGACAAATTGTGTTTGAATCTGTGAATATTTTCTTTTATAAAAAACATAAAAAATACAAAAATATTTTTCATTTTCTTTTATTAGTATAATTATCAGATAAAAACCAAAGAAAAACCAAAAATATAAAAACATTGTCCATAAAAAAGAAATAAAATTCACAAATTGGTAAAATACCAAAATATAATATTCTCAACTGAGGTATTATCATAATAACTTCCGGTGAACTTGTTGGTTCCCAACTCGAACAAAAGATTTAAAAACTTGCCATTTGTGTCTCTTACAACGTACGGCTCACCTTGAAAAGTTAAACAAACTATAAAGTGGGTATAAGGAGGGTTGTTCCGAGGAACTACGACCCGAAAGGAGAAATAAGCTTCGCGCTATTCCTACTCCTCCGCTCAACCAGAGCTTTATCTTTTTGAGAGCTACCGTGAAGTAATAGAATATATGGTTGAGTGGTCCTTATCTCATTGTCCGATAAATATCATTGGAATAAATCATTGAAAAAAAAACCAAAAAAATTAGTGTAATTTTCTTTTTATCTTTCTTATTTTGTGGCATGCGAACTCGCTCTCGAAGCACGTAGACGTCCGACAACCACAATCCCGACAAACTTCTGTTGAATCATCCAATCTTGGAAACCTGAGAATCTCCCATAAGTTACGATGGCTGATAATCGACAATGGCGCAACTGCTCGAGAGCACCCCCGATGGTACGAGGAAACGATAGTTATTCCGAAATCACCGCGAATAACTTTGAGACAAAGCATGCCTTCGTATCTTGTCCAAAACAAGCAATTTTTTTGGAAATGATAAGAAGACCCACATGCACACATCCGTTATTTCACAAGATCACTTTCTACATGAAGATTCCGAACGTACCAAATACGTCGGTAAACTTAGCATTTCCCGTTTCCTCTCGAAGGGGCAGCCGGATATGGCTAGAAAAGAAACCCCCTCGGTCGAGTTGAACATGGGATATATTTTTTCTTGTTTCGAAATTTATTAACAAATTTCTCCCTCCCTCATAAAACGACAAATCTTAGAAATGAAATCACGAGATTTCAGCAAAATTTTAATGAGAACGTTTATGAGGCTTGGGATCGTTTCAATGATCTTTTAAGGGGATGCCCTCATCATGGGTTTTCAGAATTGCATCAACTCGATACATTCTATAATGCCCTAAACTCAAATGATCAAGATTCATTGAACTCTGCTGCCGGTGGTAACTTCTTAGACAAAATGCCTCGAGAATGTTTAAAAATCATCGAGAGCAAGTCTAAGGTACGTCAATCAAGAAACAAAGCTGTTTGTAAGCTAAAAATGAGTACAAACTCATCCACCCCAGCCCAGTCTCATCTGATGTTAGCTGAACTTCAAAGACATATTCGGAGCATAAATTCCTCGATAGAAAACCAACCGCCAGCTACCCCGCCCCCGTAAAAGCGGTTGAACAAAGTGTGAACTTGTGTGGGAGGTCGATTCTTTATCAAAACTGTCCAGTAACACACTAATAGCTACATGTACCATGACAATAATCCCAAGAGTATGTGTCCCAGGCCGCTCGGCCAATTTTAGCCAAGCAATTCTGGTTATCGACCTCCAAAAAAAATGGCACAAATCAAATTCGACCTCCTGGTTTCCTCCCATTCAGAATCCTCATGCAAATAGTCAAAACATTTCAATCAAAAAAAAAGAAAAAAAAGAGGAAAAAAATCGAGGAAATAACTTCAATCAAAACAGAGGAAACAATTTCAACCAAGGTCAGATTTATCGACCTCCGGTCAATCAACCAGTAGCTCATCAACCAGTAGCTCATCAAGGACCTGCTCCTCAGACACACGGTGTGTCAAAAACAGATTTTGAAAGATATGTCACAGCCAATGATGCAGTGTTGAGAAACATGCAAAACCAAGGTCAAAACCTGCAATCCCAAATGGCAAATTTACTGATATTTGCGTTCAAAATTTGTTACTGCAATAACAGCTTTCTACTTCCGGTTCTGGAACTCTTCCTGGTAACACTGTTACCAACCCAAAGGAAGATTTAAAAGGTATCACTACCCGAAGTGGTGTTACCATCCAAGGACCAAAAGCAATTAATCATGACACCGAGGTGACAAAGGACACGATGCCTCCTGCTAATAACGGAAGCACCGAAGACGTCCAACCTCCTGTTGTTCAAATTCAGTCTCGTAATCCAAATCCTGAGCCCAATGTTGCTCCTGTTGTTACTCCAATTCCTAAAGCATCAATTCCATTTCCATCAAGAAGAAATGATGAAAGGCGCAAGGAAAAAGCTAACGACCAAATCGAGAAATTCTATGAAATCTTTAGAGATTTGAGTTTCGAGATTAGCTTTACCTGTGTGTGTGTACAATGCATTGATGCTCATGCCTAAATTTGCTTCAACTTTAAAAACCTTAATTGGAAACAAGGAAAAATTGAGCGAATTGGCAAGAACTCCTTTGAATGAGAACTGTTCAGCGGTCATCCTCAACAAGTTACCAAAGAAACTTGGAGACCCTGGCCGATTTCTGATTCCATGTGAATTTACGGGGATTACTACATGCAACGCATTGGCCGATCTTGGTGCGAGCATTCATGCTCATGCCTTCACGTCTGAGCTGAGGAGTCCAATCTATCTCTCTAAATTGACCCCAACTTTCATGACAGTGAACAAGCTATCGTTCGATCACTAAACGCATCGGTATCGCTGAAGATGTCTTTGTAAATGTGGGAAAATTCCAATTTCCAGCTGACTTCGTAGTTGTTGATTTTGAACCAGACCCCCGAGTACCTTTAATTCTCGGGCGATGTTTCTTGAAAACCAGTCATGCTTTGATAGATGTTTATGAAGGTGAGATTACCCTTCGTGTTGGCAAGGAAGCCATCACATTCAATCTGGACCAAACTTCAAAATACACAGCTGATTACAACCATATGACGGTAAACAAAATCGACGTCATTGATATGGCTTGTGATGAGTATTCTCAAGAGGTCCTAGGATTTTCAAACGTGATCGCGAGTGGCAATCCCACTCCATATTTTGAGCCTATTGTTTCTATTCTTCTCCAAATCTCACTCCTTTCGGGACAGTGATTTATCTTTTAATGGAAGAAGCAGATTCATTCTGCTCTAGAAGATGATCCAACTTCACTGAAGTGATACCAACTTATCAGGATCCGAGGGGGACATCCTGCTTCTAGAAGCAATTTTGAACAGTGAACCACTACCCCCCCTCCCAAATCATGAACAATATATGCCTGGAGTTAGGAAAGAACTCAAACTCTGTGAAGCTAAATCTTCCGTTGATGAACCTCCCGAGGTTGAACTCAAGGAACTGCCACCCCATCTTGAATACGCATTTTTAGAAGGTGACGACAAGTTGGCCTAGTCATTAGATTGCTAAAGACTTAAAAGATGAGAAAAGGCAGCTCTTCTCAAGGTTCCTCAAGTCCACAATCGACCATCGCTTGGAAACTCTCGCGAAATAAAGGGTGTTAGCCCAGAATTTTGTACTCACAAAATTCTAATGGATGAGGACTACGAACATCTGTGCAAAAGTCAGAGAGGGTAACCCAAAAATCCAAACAGACGTTATCAAGAATGAAGTGAAAAACTCCTTGATGCGGGATTGATTTTCCCATCATCTGACAGCCCTTGGGTAAGCCCCGGAACACTGGAACCTAGAGAAATAGGCATGACCGTCATCACAAATGATGAGAATGAACTAATTCCTACTCGATTGGTTACGGGATGGCGAGTATGTATTGATTACAGAAAGCTTAATGAAGCCACCCGGAAATATCACTTCCCATTGCCCTTCATGGACACAAATGTCGAAAGACTAGCAGGAAACCAATACTACTGTTTCCTCGATGGCTTCTCGGGTTATTTTCAGATCCCAATTAACCCAAAAGATCAAGAAAAGACAACCTTTACTTGCCCATACGGAACTTTCGCCTATCGTCGCATGCCTTTTGGGCTATGCAATGCTCCTGGCACGTTCCAACTATGTATGATGGCAATCTTCCACTATATGATTGAAAAAACGATGGACCGAATTATGGATGACTTTTTGGTCTTTGGGACTCTTTCTCTACGTGCCGATCCATTTGGAAAAGATGTTGAAGCGTGTGAAACACCAATTTGTCTTTAAACTGGGAGAGGGGAGAGCTTTTCATTGTGAAGGAAGGCATTGTTTCTCGGACACAAAAATTTCTAAGTCGGACTTGAGTTGATAGAGCTAAAGTCGAAGTAATAGCTTTAAACTCCATCACTCGACCACTGTCAAAGGTGTCCGTAGTTTCCTTGGGCACGCCGGTTTTTACCGACGATTCATTTAGGACTTCTCAAAAATTGCCCTTCCTATGACTCATTTGCTTGAAAAAGAGACTCCATTTTTCTTTTCTGAAGAGTGTATCGATTCCTTTAATACACTCAAACAAAATTGACTGAGGCCCGATCTTAATTGCTCCCGAAGTTGGGACTTGCCCCCCCCCCTTTGAACTATGTGCAAGCTAGCGACTCGAAATGGGGCAGTCCTCGGGCAAAAGAAAAAAACAAGCATTCCAAGTAAAAATTATATTAATTAAATATACATTATTGCAAGCAAGACCTATGATACGAAGCTCAAACTCACTACACTACTACCCGAAAAGGAATTGACTTGCTGAGTGTATGCCTTTGAGAAATTCGGTCATATCTTGTTTATGTCCAAACGCATAGTGTATACTGACCATTCTGCCATCAAGTATCTGTGTAGGAAAATATTGTAACGACTTAATACTGTTAGTTGAATTAAAGTTAAGTCTGTTAGTAAGTAGTACTGATAGACGAATAGATTAGTACTGTTAGTATAGACGTTAATTGGTAGAGCAAGTTAAGTCTGCCAGCATTAACTTAAGTCTGGCAGTATTAAAGTTAATACTGCTTGGTCAGACAGTTAAGTCTGTTGTAATTATAGTAATAGTTATCAATTAGCGTTGATTTAGGAAGAGATAAGCATTATCTCTTAACGCGTTTAGGGTTCCTTAAGCCTATAAAAGGAACATAGAATAGTATTGTAAACACATGAGTTGATTGAGTATTCACAATCAAATAGTAATAGTAATAGCAAGTTTAGTATTCGTTCTTATGTTCATCTTGGTATAGATATTGATATTCCGCGTCAATATTTATATTCACAGTTATTGTCTCTCATAGTATCTTTGGATTTATTCAAAGGACTATCAGTCGTTCAAGGCTCATTCAGATCCTGTTTATAAGGACCTACAAGTGGTATCAGAGCCACTAAAGGGACTTTACACAAGATTGAACATAGATCAAAACCTTTTATTCCACCAAATCAAGTAGTCATGTCTGCAAACGATAATTTCTCTCTTCATGATGATGAGGAACTTTCTCTTCATGATGATGCATCTTTGGATGGATCTGTACCAGCATCCAACAAAGGAGATGCTCCTGCTAAACCACCACAAATAATAACCACAAATACACTTTCAAACATTAAACTGCCTGTCCTTCAAAAAGATGATTATGATACGTGGGCAATGGAGATGGAACATTATCTTGAGTATATAGATAATGAGGTCTGGAAAGTGATTCAGAATGGGAACTCAAAGAAGCGAGTCACCAAAGGTAAGGATGGTGTATACAGGGTTCTTCCTTCAGCCACACAGGAAGAACAGTTTGCTGATGAAAAAGAAAGGAAAGCTAGAACACTACTGCTAATGGCTGTTCCAAAAGATCATCTCAGACGTTTTCATGGCATGGATGATGCCAAAGAGATCTGGGCAGCCATCAAGACACGGTTTGGTGGTAATGCGAACTCGAAGAAAATGCAAAAAGCTGTTTTGAAACAACAGTTTGAGGCATTTACTATCTCGTCTAAGGAAAGCTTGGAGAAAGGGTATGATAGGTTCCAAAAACTCCTATCACAGTTGGATGCCCTTGGTGCTGGTGTGTCAGATGAAGACGCAAATCACAAGTTTTTGAGGTCCCTTCCTCCTGCGTGGGACAGTCTAGCCATGACAATGAGAACGAAGAAGAATATTGACACACTGTCAATAGATGATTTATACAATAATCTGAGTGTCTTTGAACAAGACATCCAAAAGACATCATCTTCTTCCCTAACATCTGATAATGTGGCTTTTCTATCACAAGCTAAAGCCTCTTCAAGCAAGCATAAGCCAAGCCACAGCTCAGGAAGTTATAGTTCTTATACCACTTCCTCTTCCAAAGCAACACCAACTGCTACTCCTGGTCTTGCTGATGAAGTTATCCATTCTTTTCTAGCCACAAATGCTGATGATGTGGATTTGATACATGAAGACCTAGATCAAATTGATGATCTGGATTTGGAAGAGATGGATATAAATTGGCAGATTGCTATGACTGCCATAAAGATTAAGAAGTTCTACAAGAAGACAGGCAGAAGGCCAAGAGTGGATGGAAAAATGCATGTGGCATTTGATAAGAGAAAAGTTGAATGTTTCAATTGCCACAATACTGGGCATTTTGCCAGGGAGTGCAAGTTTAAAGGTTCAAAAGAAGGTAGGTAGCAGGCAGGAAGCAGGTTTAGAGGTCAGGATTTCAAGCCAGTGAGTGAGAAATGAAAAGGAAGCTTTGATGACCATTGATGAGGGTAAGATCCAATTGGGTAGAGCAGACTACAGAATGAGGAACTCAATCATGCTCTCACAGGCCTTCACTGTGAATAATGATTGGTATTCCATGTGTTCTAAATTGTGGTTTAGATTCATACAATGCACTTACAAGCATGTATGATGAATTGCAATCTGTATTTGGTACCAAGAAGCTGCCTAAGTTGCCCATAAGCTTGCTGTTAAGGAATTTTAGAATCTCAGCTTAATAGCCTCCCCACAATATCAGCAATCTTCCTTAAATGAAAAATTAAATTTTCAGCTAATCCAAATTTTTGTAAAAAAGAGGAAAAAAGCTGAAAAAGGATAAAGAATAGGAATCAAAGCTGTAAATGATAAAGTTGGTTTATCAAAAAATTGTTGGATTTCTTGGTTTTGCTTCTTCTAAAAATCTTTGGGATAGCTAGTTGTTGTGGGATGAGCTTCCACGGTTAAGATGGGTTTAGGGGTTTTATGGCATCATATCAAAGGCTGAGCGTCCTAGGATATGAGGAAGATATAAGTAGATGGTATTTGTGCTTTTTTAGGGATAATAGATGCAGGTACTAATGATACATCCAAGTTTACAGCAGATCATATATCAGGTAGAGTAACAAAGGTGTCCCTCTTCCTCTTAGTGGTGATTTTATTACCCCTAGAGAATAGGAGGAAATTTGTGAAATTCTCTGTATGAGTATGGCTAACTGGACCTCAACCTAAATCTTCCTAGTCCTACAGTGGTCTAATGCAAGTTCCATATGTTTTCTCCAATCTGTACATTAATGACTGTGAATGGGGGGAAGCTTGGAACTGTGTTAATGGCAAATTCCATGTTTACTCTATCTTGTCATCCTATGTCAGTGTTGGGGAACAAGGAACTGTATCTGACCATTCAGTCAGGATGACTTCTACCAATATACATTCTATTGAGCAGTTACCTTAGTCACCCAAAAGATCAACCTAACAATGTGCCTGAACCCCTCACAAACAGTGACCCTAGTTCGTGCCACCGCATGTTAAAAAACTCCTAGGCAACATAATTAGAACACCGGTTGTCTCCCTCACCTATTCCTTCATATAATAGACAGAATTGGAATCAAAGAATGGAAAGAGAATTAGGTGCAGGATATTCTTTTGAAAGAAAACCATGTTTTGTGTGTGGAAGTCTTAGTCACTTGATTAAGGATTGTGACTATTATGAGAAAAAGATGGCCAGGGAAGCTGTCTTTTAAGAGAACAAAGGGTAATTCATGCCAATGTTAGGACAAGCTACACCAGCCTGGACTAACTCGAAAAGGGTGAATAAGCCAAACCAATTCTCTCCCAGACCTGTACAACTAAATAACATTAGACCCAATTTTAGTACTGCTAGCAGAAAACTTATTAAAACTGTAGGGTAAATGCTTTTTTACTGGCAAGAGCAAATGTCTATTTATGGTATTTTGCTGTTAGTTCTGGCACTCATATTTAGTCTCGGTACTTCTAGTTTTTAAATATGGCAAGAACATGTTAAATCTGGATTAGCATGTATGTTAATTCTGGTACTAAAAATAAGTCTGGTGGTTTATAGAGTTTAATACTTGGCAATACAAAATGTTTAATTCTGGTAGGGTCGTGCCATGTTAATACTGCAGAGTAACTAGCCAAGAGTATTATCAAACCAGACTTCACAGGTGAATTTTAAAAGTCCAAAGACATGTTTTTCAAAACAAAGATCACCTGAAAATAGACCCTTTACAAAGAATACAACATACAAGTCAAATAATTATGCTGTTAAGGGCTCATTGGGGGTTATGCTATTAAGACCTTCAGCATGGTTGTGTTTGGAGGCGAAAAACAACACTACTCCCCAATACCAATAGTGGGACCAACCCCTGGATTCAATGTTCATGTTTCTCAGGTTCACAGGCAGGACCCAAGCCTGTAGGCATGGGTCCCAATTAGAGAATCTAATCTCTTTTTGTATGTGCAGGGAATCATCCTATGAAGCATTGGAGCTTAAGAGGTATTTTTGATAGTGGAGGTTCTGGGCACATGACTGGTAACTGGGGCCCTTCTTGAAGATTATCAAGAATCAATCAAATGTGGATTCTGTTACATTTGGAGGAATAAGTAAAGGTTAGTATCAGTGGAAAAAGGTACAATTAGATTAGGTATATTTAGTTTTTGTGATGTCGGGGGCTTTTGTGAAAGAACTTGGACATTTTAACTGATTCTCCATATTCAGATATGTGATAAAAGCTAAATGTACTTTTTACTGGAAAATAGAGTGTTTTGTGGTGTCTCTTCTGTCTTTTAAGATTGCTGATGAAAGTCAGGTTTTCTTCTTAAATGTTCTAGGCAACATACATGTATACTTTTGATATGGTAAACTGTTGATTCTTCAAAAGGATACACTTGTTTATTAGCACAAAAGCCTCATATAATGATGCTTAATTGTGGCACAAGGAGGAAATAGGTCACCTTAATTTCAAAATTTGAAATAAACTTGTAAGGATAATCTAGTTAGAGGGTTACCTTCCAAGAGTTTCAAAAATGACACACACTTTGTTGTTGTCAGAAGGGAAAAGCAACACAGGCCTCCTGGAAGGCCATAATTGATAGATATGTGACCCACCCATTACATACCTGCTTATGATTTATTTGGACCAACTTCTGTGTAGATAGAGTATCAACCATGCAAGTTACTTCTAGTGATTACTGTATGACTGTTCAAGGTTTTGTAGGGTTTTCTTTTTTGCAAATACGGATGAGAATGAACTAGTAGCATCCTTAAGACTTTTATAAGACAGATAGAAAACCAAACTAAATCAAAAAGTAATAATCATTAGGTCAGAGAAAGGGACATAATTTAAATTACAGGGTTTATGCTTGAGTTCTGTGGGGAAAAGGGTATAAAACAGGAGTTTAGTAATGCAAGGACTCCTCAGCAAAATGGGGTTGCTAAGAGAATGAATAGGACCCTTATAAAGGCTGCTAGGACTATATTAGCTGACTCACACTTACCTACCACTTTTTGGGCAGAAGCAGTTAATACTGCTTGCTATACCTTCAACATGAGGTAAGAGTGACCTAGCCTCAAAACATAACTCCTTATGAGCCCCTCACCCCCTTTTGTTTGGCCACAATCCATCCTTAGTATATAAGACCATTTGGGTGCCATGTTACATTCTCAATCCTCTTAGCCCACTAGGAAAGTTTGTTGGAGAATCTGTGAGATGAGGGTTTTTCTGGTTGGTTACTCTGTAAATTGTAAAGGCTTTAGGGTTTTTAACTTAGTTCACCAAAAGAGTTGACCCCCCCCCCTCAAGTAAACCTTCACATGTCAACTTTCTTGATTGGAAATACCAATGTACAGGGAAATAGGCTTAGGTGTGAGGTTGTTTGACTTAGACTATCTTACAGACTCTATGAACTATATACCTGTTTCTGTGCAAAATCAAGCTAACCCTGCAGGTTTAAAGGAAGTCATTGATATTGATGTGCAATCTGAGGAGGATGCAGACCTCATGGTGGTTTCTGGCAGTATAATTTAGGATTAGTTCTGGTAATATAGTAATTTAATACTGGTAGCTTTGTATTAAGTCTGCTAGTGTAAAAGTTAAAACTGGTAACCACTTAATACTGGTAGTTGAGTATTAAGACTGGTAGTTATCCTAGGTTAATTCTGTTTAGTATAAGTTAAATTAGAATTGTCTTTCTTGTTTAGACTAACTTTGCAGGTACTACTTGGAGTCGAAAAGGGTGATGCAAGATCAACTTGGACATGGAAAAGAAAATGCCAGTTGTCACTTGCCAATTGGATGCAATTTGGTTGTAAGTAATGATGTTGTGGTCAACTTGCTGAAAATATAATTAAAACTGGTTGACTATTTTAAGTCTGGTAGTGCAAGTTTTTAAGTCTGGTGGTTTTCAATTAATACTGATTGAAATAAAATTATTTTATTTTATTCAAACATAACCGTTGAAGATATTTTAGCCGCCTAAAACGCTGATAGAGTACTTATATAGGGATAAAGTAATTTCTCTTTCATCCTTATCACTATTTACCCTATTATCTCTTTCTCAAAAGAAAAACGCTAAAATTACTTCACTAACAGACCATAATCTGTCAGACGTTTTCCCCATCACCAGTATTAATTTTTTTAAAGGTTCAAATATTTACACCAAAATCAATCAATGCGCAACTTAAGTATTGCGATAAGCACTATCAAGTAGTTTTCTACTCAAACCACTGACGTGTGCTGTGGTTTATCCACAGAAGTTAGTGGATTTCGCAGAGGTCAAAAATTGAGGTATGCTTCACTCACAATCCCACCTTTTCTACGATTCTCTTGTCAAGCAGTATTTGGCAGGACTGAAACTGCCTAGAACCACTTTGAAGATGGGACTTCAAAACAACTTAATGCAACCATTGATTCTATTGTTGAATATAACAATCACTGAAGAGTCTGTTAGGTGGGGAGGCATACCTCCATTAGCAGATGGTTCAGGGTATTACCATGTTGCAAAAATGAAGAGATTTTTGTAAGGATTGCAAATTATTGGGTATGTAAATGGACAGGTACTTTTACTTTTTGAGAAAAGTCACTTTACCACCCCAATGGGATGATTCTTAGTCCATCTTATTCTTCATTGTATAAGCTCTCCAAGAGTGGGGATGGGACAGTTTCGGTAGCAACTTAGCCACTGCTTTGATCTGTCTTTCCATGGTAAGAGTACCTTTAACTTTTCAAAACTTATCTTGGTAGGAACTGGATCCTCAAATTTGAAAAAGCAAATCAAAGTTTTAATGTACCCCCGTTTTCTTCAAAGATTTGAATGTTCAAACTGAAAACCAAAAAACCTTTTTGTCTCCACTTTAATCATTAACCAAAAGGATTTTTGGAAATATGAAAAGAGGTTTTTAAGGGATTCATAGGACATGTTGCCTGTTATGCTAACCATTGATGGCAGGTCAACCTCAACAAGTGTCTTGATCCAACACCATCTCAGTCTTCTGTACCAGCTAACATCTTCCATCTCATGTCTACAAATATCACTACCACTCCCAATTTAACTCACTCTGTACACCACCTCCTCAACCATAAAGGGTACAAAAACAGCTACAACACCTCCATTTCAACCTGTACAAAACTACATCATCTCACCAGTTCTCTACCATTCCTGACTTTCAACCAACTCTTCCACCATTCTCCTCAAATGCATCACCTTCATATCATGATACAGAAGGTACCATCATTTGATCCTTCTTATTTACTTTCTCCACCACCTTCCACATGTAACCTGAATCAAGCTCTAGATTCTAGTGAAGATAGTTGAGCAATTAGGAACCTGATGGATTTTGTACCTAGGCTGGAATCAAGAGTAAACTCTTTTTGGCGCGAAAAAGGATACCGGAACTAAGTGAAAATTAAGCAGATCTCTTGGAACAGAAATTTCAAGCTGATGGAGAAGGTTAAAAAAGCTATGTGAACAAGTTGAGGAAGAAGGGGATACAAAGTAAGGAAACTAAGGATGCACAGGGTCAGGATCAAGATGTTCCTTCTCAAACAGAACAAGGAGATACATTTGCTACTCCTGAAAAGAGCAAGGGTTCAGGGGAGGCTCAAGAAGAACAAATAAGTCCTTCCACCTTAGAGGCTGCACAAATCTTAACTAATGTAGCTTCAGAAGGATTTAAGGGATCACAAGCACCTCTTGGTAGCAAGATTTACAGAAGGAAGGAGGAAACCTAAATCTAACCAACTCCTACCAAAAAAAATTCTACCATTTTGAGAACTTGGTGTGTCTCAAGTTATTACTGGTTGTACATCTTTCAGCCTCAGGTTAATACTGCTGAAGTTCAATAATGGTGAACTCAATTGCTGTTAGTACCACCTTCAGCTAAGTTAATCTGCTGAGGTTAATACTGCTGCACTTTATACTGGTTGAGACAGAAAAAGATTCACAGGAGAATAAAGGAAAAGATCCATTGATGAGAAGACCTTCAATGCTGAAGTTCATGCATCATAAGAAATCTAAAGAGCTTCAAGAGCTGGCAGATTTAGAGGAAGCTCAAAGAGTGCAAGCTGAAATGGATGTTGAAACACAAAGACAAATTGATCTTGATGCACTTCTGGCTAGAAGATTGGTAGAGCAAGAGGAAGAAGCTGCAAGAGAAGCACTGGCAACTGAATTTGATTACATTCAAGCACGATTAAATGCAGATCAGATTCTTGCTTGAAAGATTCAACAAGAAGAAAGGGAGCAAATATTCTATGAGGGAAAGAGCAAAGTTTCTTACATGACACAATTTGTGCCCAAGGGATATTTCTTGTAGAACAAAGGAGTGCTGTTATCAGAAACAAGCCACCAACAATATCTTAACTCAGAAATCAGATGATCACTTATCTGAAACATGTTGCCAATAAGAAGCATGCTGAGTTAAAGTCTAAATCATTTGAGGAGATTCAAGTTATTGTATGAGAGATACAAGAAGCAGTATCAGACTTTTTGTGGCTTTTGGATCTGAAGAGGATTGAAGAGCAATCAAAAAAGATTGAATGAGAAAGATGCTGATAAGCGGAGTAAAAGAAGGATGAATCTGTTCATGAGGATGTTCCAAAGAGGAAGAAGGAAGCAAAGAAATGGGATAGTTAGGTACAAGGAGCCGGAAAGTTTTCAAAGCAAAAAAGAGGAAGAGCATGTGTCTAGTCTCACAAGGAAGATGATGATTTGAAGATATGCTTACATAATAGCTCCTGATGAAGGACCAAAAGTGATTGATGCGAGAGTTTGATCCTTCAATATACCATTTTTGAAGGGCAGTCATTTTTCCTCACGACTAAACCTCAATATGATCAAAACCAAACCTAATGAAGATATATATATGAATAACGTATAACAGGAAGTAATGGACATCATAGTTTCTTTCGGCACCTTGATGTGAGGTCCTATCAATTTTGGACAGAGAAGACTTGATAGTTATCTATGAAACTAGTTCATGGAAGAATTAAAGACAAACTTCCTGAAGGATTTTTGACAAGATGGCCTTGGGGGGATATCTAATGATTATGTTTCAATCAAGGTGATACTGCAGACTTTTGGATACACAACAAAATTGGAAAATTATCAGGTTGGAAATTACACAGTTCCTCAGGGTGGTTAAATACTTTCATGACAAGTTCTGGACTTGTCCATTCATTGTTTGTAGAAAACGATACCCTCTGGCCAAGGAGAGGAAGTACTTTCAAACATGTTGGTATTGAATTAGAAACTGAAGAAGAAAGAAAGCTCTATTGGCTTTGGAGCTGATACGTTCTGTGAAACAACAGTTGGGTAAGGATTTTGAAGATTATAATGATGATGGACACAGTCACATCTGCTCATGAAAGGCAGAAAGGTGTTTGAGTGTTGGCTAACCCACCACACAACAAATGGTTTTGGTTAACCATGGTTTAACAGACATAAGAACTAACTAGTCCAAGAGCAACGGCTGTTTGGTAAAGACCTATCAAATCCGTTATCATGGTTGACAAATTTACCAAAATATGGTATATGGTATTCTATGCACCATAGTATTTATACTAAAGCATGACTGCCCTGAGGCAAACGGCTACAGGTAAAGCATATCAAATCCGTGATGGCTGTATTTGTTTGCCAAAATAATCATATGGTATTCAATCACCATATGTTTTAAAGTACGGAAATGTTTGATATGGGGTTTTCAGTTGACCATGGACCTACACCTTTATGGTGGCCAAAGAACTGCTACTCTAGAAGTTAATGGCTAAACTGGTTAAAGAGGGACATCAGATCCATTTAATTTTCAATGATTCTCCTACTCTACAGGTGTTTAACACATCTGGGAAGTGATGAGAATTGGACTGAAACTTTTTTATTTGATGTACAAAATTTTTTTCAAGGTTGCTGACTACAAGTGTTTAAAGCTAGTTGATGTCAAAGTTTGAAGACATAAAGTCTATTAATTTTGAAGACAGTGTTCAAGACAATACTCTAAAGCCCAAGGTGATAGCTTAAAGCTTAAAGTAGTTAAAGTAAGATTGTTCCTGAAGGAACTTGATTAGTTCATGAATGAAGATCAAGTTAGGGGAAGGATTTGAGGATATTATTGTAAACAGCTTAATTTACTGTTAGGTATTAAAGTTAAGTCTGTTAGTTCAAGTTAGTACTGATAGGCAGTATTAGTTAGTTACTGTTAGTATATGAAGTTAAAGTCTGTGTTCTAGAGGCAAGTTTAAGTCTAGCCAGCACTAACTTAAGTGTGTACAGTATTAAAAGTTAATATGTTTAGTCAGGAAAGTTAAGTCTGGTTGTAATATTAGTATTAGTTATCAATTTAGCGTTCATTCTAGGAAGTGATAAGCATTATCTCTTTAACAGCGTGTTAGGGTTTCCTTAAATCTATAAAAGGAACGTAGAATAGCATTGTTAAAGATAAGGTTGATTGAGTATTCACAAATCCAAATTAGTAATAGTAATATGCTAGGTTTATTATTTTGTTCTTGGGTTCATCTTGGTTAACTATGATATTCCGCGTCCAATATTTGTATTCACGTTTTTGTCTCTATTAGTATATTGGATTTATTCAAAGGACTATAAGTCGTTCTAGGCTCATTGAGATCCTGTTGATTAGGACCTACAATTTGCTTTGAGTTGTGATCTTACTAAGTGATTAACATATTAGCCCAAAAGGCCCATGTGTAAAGCTTGGTCGGATTTCAATTATCTAAATATGTGGATTTAAGGGTTTAATTAATTGGAGCACACACACTTAAAGTTATGATTTATGTCGGGAAGAGGAAAATTCATTCAAGTTGTAATTTATATGTAGTCTTTAGCAAATCTAGCTCGTACTTAACGGTGATCTTATTTTTAAGCTTAGTATGGGAAAAGTGAAAAATCGGGAATGACGAATTTATCTTTTAAGACACTTTTCAAGTGCTTTTTGTTCCATGATCCTTAAAGTTACCACTAAGGTAATGAAAACATTACATTATGTCAACACAAGAATAAGTTGTAGTTAGATAGTCTATCAAGAAAAATCATAAAAAATAAAAAATCTTTGAAAATGGGAAATCGGGTGTTTTATAACTTGTGATCTCTTAGCTCTCTCAACAAAAATCTTTGCTACTTTTCAAAGGTTTAGTTTGGGGAAGTTTCGAGGTATTTGGTTATAAGGCATGTAATATTGCGTGAGGACACGCAATCGTTTAGTTTGGGGAATTTTGATAGGTGTAAAATACACATATCCGTTAACACCAAAAATGACCCTAAATGACCAAAAACATACTAAAAATGGCAAAGATATGCTTGTTTTTGTGTTTTGTGTATGCAGGTACGGATAAGACAAAAATCACAAGAAAACCGTCAAAAACGGGCAAACACGGACACGAGAACGGAAGAGCACAAAAGAAGCCGGGGATTAAAAAGCCAAAGTCAAAAGTCAACCAATAGTCAAACCTTGGTCAACTCAAGTCAAACAGTCAAAGTCAACACTAGAAGACAAAGACTCCAAAAATACAAAACTAGTCCCTCATATTTCCAAAGTTACATAATTAGTCCCTAAAGCTTAATGGGCCAAATCCTATCAAAACCATACCCGGATCCAAAGCCCAAAATCCTAAGCCCATAACCCTTTTATAAAAATCCAGGGGCCATTCCTGCCAAAGATAAAAGTTATTTAACACTAGGCTTTTAATAAACCAAAGAGAAGGACTAGTTTTGCCATAAACCCAAAGTTTAAATTCTTTTTACCTTTTGACAATTAAAATGGGCGCTAAAAGGGTGGGTACTATTCATTCATCGTCCCAACTTACCCACCAATCAAAATCAAATGGGTTTTCCAAATTGAAGGGTACAATGGTTATATCAAGAGGTCTACTACATGATGGCAGGGATAAAATTGTAATCTCAAGGCACTCATTGGCTTACTTAGCAAAGGAATGTCACGTGGATGTAAAGAAAGCACAAAGGAATGATTGATTTACTCTTGAGGCACTCACACAACAAGCACAAATGTCACATCAAGG